>CALNHX010009993.1:0-44315 GCA_940337035.1 Agriotes lineatus
TTTTTCAACATGATTGAGAGCAGATTGTGGCTTCTAATACTCTTTACAGTGTACTAGCCTAACCTTAAAAATATAAGGAACGTCACTTTTGACAGCTGTTTGCAAAAGTAATTACTAGGTTTTATAAAATATGATTTCAAAATGCCAAAAAAGCTAACAAAAGAGACTAAGCAAGCGATTCATTGTTGCTTTCGTAAGTTTAATGGCATATTTTTGAAAATGAGCCGAAATTTTAGTTCTGAGTTACCTTGCTAACTTCAATTGTAATCAACATCAAAGATAGATTGTAGGCACTATGAATCCGACAATAACATTTTTAATATTTTTTATACGAACAATGAAGTCCTAAATCTCTTTTCAAAATTAACAATAATAGTATTCTTCTTCTTCCTCTTATTGTAGGCCAGTGGCTTGTTTTAAAGTGGTTCTATGAGCCCTCTTTGCCCTTAGGCCGGGTAGGTGGCTAGCCTTGCCCGTCGAAAGTGAGGAAGAGTTCCTTTGTTTAGGGGTTAACGACTACCGCAGGTGTTAGCGTGGTAGCCGGAGAATAACATTCTAAACTCTACAATTTCAAATTAGATGAACTTCTATTCTAGAGATAAATTTCTACCTTGATGAAAACAAAACACTTTCTGTACACGTGCAGTAAAAATAGATATAACGATTTGACGAGTCTTAAAAATTACGTATTGGATAATGGGAATCCAGTTAATACTAACAATATTAGTTTTTGTTTGGGGCATTGGCTTATAATATACCTGCTTTGCTCCGGAATTTTCAAATTTTAATTTAAAATTCCTGCGAAGGGTGCTTATTTAAACTTGACCAAAATTCGTTAAATTTAGTTTCAAACTGGTTGCCTCAGGTAAAACACAGATGACGAGGGTCCGTTCTACTCAAATGTTTAAAATACAGGAATAAGACAATATAGAAATAAATTATAATATGTTTAAGTATATACAAAATTATGCTTAATTTATGAAACCATTATGTACATAAATATTATAAAATAACATTTTTTCGGCGTATTAGTTCGGGGTTGGGTTATTTTTAGAGCGTTCGGCGGCAAGCCACACTGCACGCTGGCTTGACCCGCTTGCTGTCCCTTGCTCCTCTCAAAGAAAGTTCGAAGACGGTAGGCCCGAGTGATCTGTAGGTCTGATGTACTGGGACCAACAGATCTAAAACTGAATATATTGGCGCCGGCAAAGATGACGCTTGTTATGTATGGTTGACGGGCGGCCAAACTAAATAAAAAGAAAGTGCTTTGCGGTGGCTGTGATGTTCACGACGAGAAGCTGGTCGTGTTAGTTCCTTTGTGAATAAGTTTGGACCACTCGGAATAATATAAACTGGAGATTTTACCTTACGCAAAAGTCCGCATTTGACAGCTCGAATCGCCGGTGAGCGGTGGAAAATTTTCGGTCGGTCCGGACTCACAGCAAGCGGACCAATTTTCCTGCTTCAATGCATCTGGATTATGCCGGCGGCCTGGAGATCTCTCCTAATATTCTGGTAAGCCGTGTTTTATTTTAATTTCATAAAGAAGTTATGACAATTATAGCCGGGAGATATCAGGTGGTGCAGGCAGGTGTGAGCATTTTCCGGCGAGATGGGAACCAAGTACACCGGCGCCAAACAGGTACAAAAATTTTCCAGCGAGATGGGAAACAAGTCCACCGGCGCCAGACAGGTTAGGAAGGAACAGGAAAGCAGAAGCCAGACTCCGGAGAGGACCTGGTAATCAGGATCGGGTTCAGGTTTTAAGACTCAAGTGTCGTTAACCAGCTTCGGATCCTCTTTTTATACATTTTTAGAGGGGCTTGGAGAAAGAACTGCGCGGTGTACGGGTTTACACTACATCCGCGCATAGCAGCTGAGATCGCTTTATCGAAAATCCGAACGCTATGGAGATGTGAATAAAGGTTCTAACAGGAATTAGCGTTATTTCTAGCACACTATTTGTGCCTTAGGTAAATTTGATGCAGGAACTATCGTTACAAGTTGCTAAATCAAAACAACGTTTAATTGGCATATTCTTACAGAAATAGTAATCGCTTACGTTTTCTCAAAAAAAAAATTTAATTGGTTGTAGTAGGAGATACGTACCCAACTCATTAATAGCTGAAGTTGGAGGTTATCTCATAAAAAATTGTATTAGGAAAAAACTAACAACTTCGAGTTTAAGATTAGATTTTTCCTTTATTGACCGCTTACTTTTCACGTAACACGCGTTAATTTTAATACGTTTAGTATTCTACGAATAAATTATGACATAATTGTGTTAATTAAATTTAAAATCATTCATAGTATAATTCATGGCGTCAATGACAACTTCGCAAATGTAACATTAAGCTTGGTTTTAATGCAAGAATCGAAAGATTCAAGCAATTGTTACAAGGGGAAACCCGTTTACAACTTGAAATAAGCAATAAAGGTGCTTGAATTAGCTCAGTAGAAAGGAAGAGAGCGGTTTCAGGTTGAAAGAAAAAGCTCGCTCGCGATAGTCACAATAAAAGTGTACATTGGAAGTATCTGAATAAATCCGTGCAATTTAAGTGGGCGCCACCTAATGTATCTGCCAGGGATGGAATTGGTACCTTACCAGAGATAGAATTGGTACCCTACCAGAAAGGGCGTTAAATTTAAGGATTCTGTTAAAATAAAAAACATAAAAAATAGAAATTAAATCGCTACTCACTCCACCGCAACTATAATTCTGTAAAACTAATTTTAACACTGCCCAACAAAAAACTACAAAATGCATCAGCACCACCACCAATAGCAGTAAACGGCATTAAAGAATATGATGCATTTTATGACAAAATAGGTGAAACTGTGCCAGCAGAAAAGTTAAATGGAGAAAGTATACAAATAAATGTGTCCAATAATAAAACATACAGAACGTTGTCACCAGTGTCGGACTGGCCCACCGGGCAACCGGGCAAATGCCCGGTAGACCAATCCACTTTTGGAGGCCAAAATGTCGAGCCTATGGTGACTGTGACTGAACCAATCATGACCCCTGATCACCACACTAATAGTGATGACAACGAAAATCACAAAGGGTGCTTGTGCGGGTTGTATGAATTGTTGCTTTAAAAATTTTTGCAATATTTTATTTATTTATTTTATTTATTTATTTAGTACTCAGCCAACAGTCGTTAGACCAATTATAGGCGTCGCTCTACATTTTATGGGGTCTTCTAACTCCACTAAAGAGTGTCATGATGTTATTATGACATCCGAGACCAACTATTTCCGTGGCAGCCATACCACGAGGCGCCGAGTGAAGCAACCGTGAAACTCCCATCCAGAGAGCGTTGCTTAACTCTACTGCTCGTACGTGGACGCTTGTTCAAGCTACACCACGCGGGACCACGCCATTACATACAGTGTGGAAATAAAGTAACAGATAATTTAGTCAGACATATGCTCTCTGCTCTCGGTAGGCCATCTTGGTCTGTCTTTCTGAAGATAGAAGAACAACCGGCACTGTCTACTTCAAAACCGGCATGCATGCATCATTCACAATCTTTTTGTTACTGCGCCTTATCCAATGTTTATCATTTTCACAAACACTATGTGATGCAATATGTATCTGCTCCCGAAATGTATAATTAAAGGTAAATAAATAAACAACTTTTATAAACGGACATTTAGCGATTGGAGTCAAACTCCAGAATTGTCGACAGATGCTGGTTTCTTTTACATCAGCCACACGATTAATTGTATACAGTGTTTCTACCGAGGAGTTCAGATTTAATAATACACTAACTAAAAGATTAGGGTTTGCCGGCTACAAATAGGATGCCAATCTTTCTAAAGAAGAATTCATAAATCGAAATGAATCTATAAATTTAAATTTAATACCATCTCCGTCGTTAGTTTTCGTAAAAGAAATATAGCGCTCCTTGTTTAGGGGAATAGCTTTTACTAGGGTTTAACAAAGAACTGGCTAAAGTTATGAAACACCACGGGAATAATTCTAGAAGTTTTTAAATTTAGATGCAATTACTATGGGCGGTCTGAAACTCGATGTACTTCAAATTTAAATGGTCTTTATAATCTAAAAATTCAAGGTCACACTGTTGAAGATCACAGCAGCCACTAAGAGCGCTTATAACTTTGAAATAAAACCACCGAAATATTACTAAATATATTCATATTTATATAAAGAGCTGTTAAATGCGCCATTTTGAACATCTCCGTCTAACACACGAAGACGCTGCTCTATCTGCCTATCTGTCTGTCCGTGGTTAGAATATGTATACTCGTGCCTCTTACACAAATAACACACAGATATTTCATAAATGCCTTTATTAAATATTTTCACTCTACAATTAACCTTATTTCTAATCGTCTTTTTATGCATATGCGCACCTCATCTTCTGGTCGGTCAAGGATCATAGCATAACTGATTTTTATCGTATGTACCCGAATAATCTTCTATAGGTATTGTACCGATAACTGTTTAAACCTCTTAATCATCTTGTAAATCGAGGCACGCTAATGCAATCCTACGTTTTCCAATGCCATTAGATTTGTTACTAGATTATATAATTGCTGTAAAATTCTTTCGTGCGGACAATTCAAACTGAAAATATCGAGATTCTTTTTACCGGCTTGAACTAGTGTACCCGAAAATTCGTTGTATTCATAAAAATTCTTTTTATTAAAGAAATATGTGTCCGTTCGTATATCGAAAAACAGATTTAAAGTCAATGGGTACCCCTGGAAAATCTTTGTTAGTCGTACCGAGTTTTGAGTATTTAAAACTACATTCGTCCACTTCCACGTAAAGGTTCGGCTCATAAAAGACGTACGTCCGACCAGAGTACGTATTAAGTACGCCGTTTATCTCAATTATATTACGTTGGCCTAGAACTGTGTTCAGTTTCGGATAACCATGTACAAGTTGCATCAAAGGAAATTCCATCGCATAAATATATTTGTCTATGAAAAACACTATTTGCCCATTAGGCCGCTCATATACTGCATCGATTTCTGTAAAGTTTTTAGGTAAAAACTGTTGGACTGAGTGGTGGTTGCTCCAGACCTGTTCGAAACATTTTCTGACCTGTTGATTATATCTGTAAATGACAGCTGGCTGTGCCATATAGCTGTAGCTATCTGTTATATTAGGCTATTTTAACACTGTTTTTTAATGTTTTTCATATAGCGTATGGTTAACTGCTTCAAACTGTTAACCTGCTAACATGCGAACTGTCAAAATATTCTGGAGGCTATCAGTACTTCTAACATGGGGTACTATGTTTAAACAAGTTTTGATCTTTTGGTGTACCCATAGGGCACAGAATCGTAATTTTCTATGATTCTGCGTTTATTAAATGTAATTTAGAGGTTTTAAATTCGTCTTTTGTTACTATCGTATGGTTCATAGTTGTACGAATGTTTTTATTAAACAGAATTACCTCCTTGTCGTCTTTACCCATATTTATTATTAGATCTTCTAAAACACACATATTAACTTTTTCAAGATTTTTCTGCGATAAGGTAATACCTTTAATTTTACAAATCTCCGCATATTTTTTGTTTCTGGCGAATAAACCGCATAGGCGTATGTTTTAGGTCCGCCTGTTACAAAATTAGTTATATAACTTCCTGGTCCATATTCCTCTAGCGCATCGGTTATTTCACATAGGAAGTTCCCCGATAGGGGTTCATAGTGATTTTCCTTGGATATGTACTGGAGTGAATCAGTATCTCCGTACAAAACCCTCTCCCTCCAATTTTTCCATCTCGTTATACAGTGCAGTCGTGAAACAGGATATCGCCACATTCACAGTCAATAGGGGCTCAGATGCTTGCTCTTTGTGTACCCAATTAACAATTATAGTTTCTTCATTAACAGGATTTATATGTCAGATATTGATTTCTGGGTTGGTTAGGAGCGAGTACAATTCAGCAGGCTCTGTAATTATTTTTGTCTTGGGCTGATTTTCCCGCTGACCAAACTTACCCCAGAACGAATTCAGCATAAGTTTAGCCAAGGAGCGTAAACCAGGGTTTCTTTCTATTTTAGTCGGGGCCAGTCGTATACTTTCGATTCGAAAATAATCGTCTATATATTGCTGCTTCTGTTCTTCAGTTGAACAGCCTTGAGGTCATCCTGATGCCTCTTGTTTAATTTTCAGAAATGTGACTATAAATTCTGTAAACAGACCCGTTCATACCGTATATTTCCATATTTCTTGAATTTTTAAGATGCGATATCCTTTGCTGAGAGCCGCCCTAACCTCATTTATGACCCATGTGCCCGCTCTCTCGTTTTCAGTGCGAGTACATATCCCTTGATTTGAGTTTACAGGGCATGTACGACAGAGAGAGAGAACAGCAATTTTTTATTTTTCTTTTATTGGTAAAACAGGGATGATATAAATCTTGAGGTATCAATATAATACACTGAATTAGCCCCTCTGCTCCCTGTTCGGGTTGTTGCGGACAATTTTCCCACATGTACACTTGTGCTCATAAAAAATGGAATACACTTGCTGTTGGACTGATTTTTGTAATACCGGTTGGCTTGAAACATCGATAAAGTGAAATTGTTTGTTGTATTAAGTTAAAAGAAAATGGTTAAATAAAGATATCGTATAAAAAATTTATTTAATAATGTGAATAATACGACTTTTCACATCAGTGCAACAGTAAGTGTATTCCATTTTTATGAGCACACGTGTACATCCGGGTGGCCAACTGGAAACTTGCCGTATTTGCACACCTACGGATATAAACTGCAGAAATCTTTGTAGCAAATTTTTTCCCCATCTTTATCTTGTGTTTTAATTTTATTGCTTTACATAGTAGGTTTTGTTTATAATGCCCCTGTTTTAATATATGAAATTAACATTCTCGAACACGTAATGCAGCGAAAGTGTGCACCTGTCCTATGAGTCGAAGGTCAAGTGCGATATAAACCGCCTTAAATTAGAAAGGTAATATTGTGAGCTCAAGATCAGTTGCAGGAGTGTCAATACGAGAGAAATTGCACCACTGCCGCTTTAGGACGCATAATGAGTTTAGGTTTTATATTTTTTTAGTTAAAACGTGTCTACTAACTTTAACAATTTGCGCCTGCTTTTAATTTAATGCTATTAAAATAAGCAAACCCGAGCAGTACATTTTAAGATAACAGCCCCTTCAAATTATTAATTTAAGTAGACGTTTACTGCGGTATGCGCCTCGTATTTGATTTAATTGGTGTGCATTCTTCGATGAACCTATTATTTCAAGAATTCTTTGAAATTATATTATACAACATTAAATGTATGTTACTAGCGGGCTAAAAACACACCACCATTGCGCTTTATTAGCAGGTAAAAAAGAAAAATGTTTCGTTGATGCTCCGAAGTATAAGCTGTAATAAAAAACGGCAACTTTTAAAAATATTTATTTTAAAAATTGGTTGACCCGCTTGTTTATATCATTCCAGACCGATTTGTTATTGCGCTTTGTTAAACGTGTATCATATCATTATATAATAGAATAAAACAACTTTATATGTAAATGTAAATGGCATTTTTGAGCGCGGATTACATGCATCTAGTATGAATTTATATTTACTGTACAAAGCACGCAGTGAATAATCTCTTTAGAAACACAGGATTAAAGCGCATATCGAAAATCTTATAATACTAAGTTGTGCTATGAAACTTTACCTAGCATTCGACTATTCTTAAATAATGTTAAAAATAAAAAAGATGGCTCAGGAATTAATGTATCAATTTTAAGAGGTGTAATTCCATGCGTAGTTAGAATAAACGTGTACGTAAAACAAAATATATAATAACTAGCGCCTAATTGAAAAACATATTTGCAATTTAGCGTAGCGCGACATTCGATTTTTTCCGGGGTCAGTTCAAGTATACACTTTCACCGCATTGCATATTCGCGAACATTAATTACATCTGCTATATTTTTATGCTCTTCGTAATAATTGTAATTAAAGCTAAATGTATTGTGACATTGACGCTTCTATAACTGTTATTAATTAGATAATTTTATTGTCGGCATAGGAGTGATCGCTTTCATCTAGCAGGTTTGAATATAAAATATATGAGTACCCCGGGTGTCCATAAAATATGTGGATGTGGCTTACTCACAGATTCCTGGGCGCCGACTCCTCCCACTCCGTGCAACAGGATAACGGTTGAATAATTTAGGTTACGACAAATTAACCTGTAAAAAAACCAGGCCTCAATAGGCAGGCGTTTAAAATTGTATTAAACGTGTGAGCGTCGACATAACTGTTATTTATATTAGTTAATACATGTAGCAAAACGATAATGTCGTTTCCCTATTAATTATGTTCTGTTTATCAGTTCTTGCAGCTTCAAAAATTGCCATAAAAGCACTTTCAATTTTTAATATATCATAGATGGCTTCATTTCCAGATGGGGGTTAACAAGTAGTGTGGGGGTGCCATTTTTCACCCGTTTTTCATTTTTCCCACCCGTTTACGAGATACAACCCCTTTTAGTGGTCAGCCACTCGACATTCGGCTGTTTATCAGTTCTTGCAGCTCCAAAATATAATTTACAAAAATTGTCATAAGGGCACTTTCAATTTTTAATATATCATAGATGGCTTCATTTCCAGATGGGGGTTAACAGGTAGTATGGGGGTGCCATTCTTTCACCCGTTTTGCATTTTTCCCACCCGTTTACGAGATACAACCCCTTTTAGTGTTCAGCCACCCGACATTCGGCTCTTTATCAGTTCTTGCGGCTCGAAAATATAATTTTACAAAAACTGTCATAAGGGCACTTTCAATTTTTAATATGTTATAGATGGCTTTATTTCCAGATGGGGGTTAACAAGTAGTGTGGGGGTGCCATTTTTTCACCCGTTTTTCATTTTTCCCACCAGTTTACGAGATTGCGCTGCAAGTAATTATGTTATAATAACGCCCGTGACATTAATGCAAGGATAATTAAAACAGAGCTGAAGGCGATTCGCACCGGTTAATTATATTAACACTTAAACCTACCTAAATTATTACTAAGCGTATGTAGGTGAATGGCGCAGTGATTACAAACTAAATTAAAAATTAGCCGGCGTACAGCTGAAAAACGTTTACTTGATTGCTACGTATATGGGTAAAAAACCTTATTTGCGAACAAACTTGTTCTATTTATAAAATATAAAACAGCTAATATATGGTTGCACACTGGAAAAAAAAGCCCTGCAACTAATTATGTTTGTATGGACCGGAATGGCAGTCATACTTTTGCCCGTGCAAGTATAAACGCTAATTGCATCAGCCGCTGACAAGCGGGTTCGTTCCTGGCATTGGCGGGCATAGAATATAAATGAAATTTAACACTTATTAGATTTTGGTTTTAATGTTAATACCTTAAAATATGTGAATGTGGCTTACACGCATAAGGAAGAGACTTAATTACAATTATTACTAAGCGTATGTAGGCAAAACAATAATAACAAACTAAACTAAAAAATAGCCGATTGGACTGGAATGGCAGTGAACTTGAAATTCATACTTTCGCCTGTGCAAGTATGAAATATACAAAAGATGATCTTTCCTCCGCGCAGCGAGATAAGGGGCCTTAAATTTGCATTTTATTAAAAATGCCTAGTTCTATTTAAATATACAAAATCTGATGTCCTTAAACTTTTCCTTCTAACTTGCGCATGGGGTCCCAAAACACTGATGTGCGATTTTTCAGGTTTATGGGATGTTATTCACATCTAGTGACTTTTTACGCGGTTTCCATGATGACAAGATAATGAAGATGACACCTTGCAGTTTCACTTCCGGTTCCCACGCTCATCAAAATTTGACAGCGCTATTTTTTACATTAAGGAATAGATTAGCCTTAAATTTGCATTTTATTAAAAATATACAAAACTCTGATGCGACGTTGAACCTAAAAATGCCCAGTACTATTAAACTAGGATGTGACGTTGAACATTCTAACTTGCTCAAGGGACCCCCCCAATATGGCGGCACAGACTCCGATAAACTTTGACATTTGGCATTATGAAGATGACACTCAAGATAATGAAGATGACACCTTTGCGGTTTCACTTCCGGTTTCCACGCTCATCAAAATTTGACAGTTAACCGCAGCGCTGGAATAAATTAGCCTTAAATATACAAAAAACCTGATGCGAGCCCCCGGCGGCTGGAGCTCTGCCCCTCGGGGTTGGTGTGAACTTGAAACTTACTCCGCTCCCGAACTTGCACATGAGGGCCCCACAATATGGCGACTGGGGCTTTGCCCCCGAGGTTGATGTTGCGCAATACCCAGAACATGTTGCGCAATATCCAGAAGTGAAAGTCTGTCAGAGTCTAATCGGTGACCTTGAAGTGATCCAGAAGTCCCCCTTCCCCCACCACCCCGCCCCGCGCCGCGAGGTAAGGGTTGAACGATTTAAGTCATTAGGGACGTTTCTTATGACGCATACTGTATGTTACCAATCGGTGACCTTGAAGTGGCCCACTGTCAGACACCCAAAATTGGTGGGCCCACTGTCAGACTCCCGAAAATTGGTTTGGGGTCAAGTGAGGTCATTTTATCGTAGAACCCGCCTAACTCTACTACTATGTGTGTTAGATATTTAAGAATTAAAGGCAAACATAAAATAATCATGTTTATATTTAAACCATCGGAACCAACTGCGTTAGGTTTTATTTCTAGAATTAGCTTACTAACTGTTTCTTCTGATACCTACGGTTACAAATTTAAATGTATTTTGTTGATGTTCCTTGTTACAATTTAAATAAAACTGTTTTAAATCATTATGAATTTGCAATTTTCGTATATTATCAATAAAATAATCATTTACGTGTTCGGGGTTAGATAAGTGATTGAGTATTTGATCGTTTAATGATTTGTGGATATCGAAAATTTGAGCGCCTTCCAAATTTGTTTAGTGTTTTGTTTTTTAGTTTTTTGGGACTAAAATGCCTTTTTTTCGTTCAAAATGTATTTACTTATTTGTTAAGTTTCTTAGAGACTTTTAATATTCCCAATGTGCCGAATTTTTAGATTTTTTCAATTTGTTTTTTACATTGTTTCTTAATTTAATCATTAATTTACCGTTGTCAGCCAACCAAGGGGTCGGTTTTTAGTAATTTTAACTGTCTTCTAAGAAGTATGCTTATCAAATGATTTCAGGAAATTTGTATCTAAGTTTTTAAAGTTTCGAAAGGTTTTTATTAATGGATTTAGCTGTGGGGATTTTATATCAATAACTCAATAAACCATATCGTGATCAGATTCAACTATTACTTGAACACCAGAGGTTTTTATTAAAGAAAGATCGGTAGATATTATAACGTGGATAAGTGATGCCCTATTTTGTGTAATTCTAGTGGAGTCTGTAATGTGCCAATGCAAATTTAGGTTTTGAAAAAATTCAGTCGGATATCTGATACTGGGTTGTGAAAAATCAAGCATATCAATATTTATATCACCCAAGAAAATAATTGTATCAGATACACACATGCCAACGCAAAAGAAATTATAATTAACAGAATGTGGTCTGTACGCAGTACTAAAAACAACTGTGTTTGATTTTAATTTTACTGAAAACCATACCTGTTCAATATTCATATTTGTTTCAATAATTTTGTAACTTAAGCCATTCCTTACGTAAGCTGCAACACCACGGCTACCATGATCTTGGCGTATTATACTATAGTTTGAAACAATAAAGAAGCCGACCAGCGATTAATTAATAAAATTAAGCGATGGTAGTAAAAATCGCAGATCAACCCCCCTACCGTTTATACACCACGGCAGCTCTGAAAATTCTTTCTTTACTCACCGCGATGGCCGAACTAGCTCAAATATCGGCGGCCTTAGATCGTAGGTTCAAATCATCAGCTATGTACCCTGGAATGTCTTCAAAAAAGGAAAGGAAATGGAAATGGGCGCCAGAAATCAAAAGATTCCAAATAATAAGAAAAAAATAAACTACAAGTGACTAGCGTTTAATTAGTAATCAATAGAAAGTTTTGAAGTGTCCGTAGTAAATAATCAGAATAATTATAATGTAATAACAAAATTGTGTATCTTAACTGAAGGTTGCGACACTCATAAAATTAAGAACCCCTTTCGGGTTATTTTAATACTTTACCAAAGAACATTCGTGGGATAAGCTTATCACAGTCATTTAATCAAACCTTCTGTTAGGCTATTGAAAATAAAAAGCGTGACTGTACCTTTTACAGAGGGTAAAAACACATCAAAATAGCAAATTTAAATTCTGAACATAATTAAGTAAATATAAGTATAAAAATTCAAATATTAAAACAAGAGCATGTGTGAAATTGAACATTACATGATAATAATTGCGGAACGTATGCATTTAAATTTTGAATATTTACGGGTTTAAAATGTTTAAATATAAAATACAGGTAGGATTGAAGATAAGTTTAGAAATCCCGGAATAGCACAAACTAACCTCGCTTCTCCAATGCTCACAAACGGCAAACAGGCAAGCGCCGGCTGGGGGTAGCTACACCCTTCAACATAAGGTGGTCGTGAACTGCATATTATGGACGAAGTTGCCGGGAATGCCCGGTGATTACAGCGGCAGCATCCACACCTTGCAGCCAAAAACGAAGAACGCCAGCAAGTGTCGAAAATGCGATAAGGCTTGGCCTCCGAGATAAACTCGTGGTTGAAATTGGTAATTAAGAGCTAAGAAAAAGTAATTACTATGCGAATAATAAAACAGAAAAGCGCAACCGTACCTGATCATAATCAGCCCTTAGGAAACACACTGCTCAATGATATTGGTTGAGCGCACGTAATAATTTGACATAATTAACATAAAATCCGGGCCGCGCGAAATGCGCCGCCCGAGGCGAAAAGAATAAATGCCCCGGACGAAAATTCGTTTCCTCGAGGAAGGCTCGCACTCTGATAAGAGATAGCGGAGGTCGAGAGGCCATCGTGCAAACGAAAAGAACTTGATACAGGCACAAAATGCGTTGGTTTGGAAAATTTACGAATTCGAAATGCAAAAGGATTTATAATTTAACTAAAAATATACAGGTTAAGCCTGAAATAATTGGATAAATGGCGAAACAATTAGGCTAAGCCAAAAAATTGTTTCAAGTTTGGAATAAAAATAATATTATTGGTTGTATGTGAAGTCAGATGATAAACATAGTATATCATACTCCGGGACAATGTTTCGAACATAATTTATTTTTGGAAAAAGTCACCAGATATTTAAATGCGCTACTTGAAAAAGATTCAAGGTTTTACTGCTACCCATAAGTTTGGGTCTTCAAAACAGAGATAAAAATACCGGGTGACTATAAATGATTGTTATTTTTTTTTCTTAGGTTGGCACTGTTTATGTTGGTGGCATTGTAAGTCTATGTCAAATTCGAGGTAAGCAGGTTAGGTTTTGCGTCAGTTTTGACACTTGGCGATGTAATATTTAAATCTGGTCATTTATATTCAAGTACCCGCTTATTCAGTTTTAAAAGAAGAGTTCTTCATGTTGTTTTATGGCCATATCTAGCTTATTTATGAAAATAGAAAATTCTACATTATTTAAGCACTTTTTTTGATAAGAATGCAGTGGTGTAGTTAGTGATGTGGGTCGGGTAAATACCCAGTGGGTAGGGTATTTCTAAATGTGTATTTACCTGGGTATTTACCCCTGCCTAGGGTAAATACCTAAAAACTGGGTATTTATCAAATTTGTAATATTTAGAAAGCTAAACTAACTTTTATTCACATAATAATGTTATCTTAATAAATAAACTAAATATAAATGCACTGGAATTCATTCAGGTAAATTATTCGTTTATCGGGAAAAACATTGGCTACCGAAGTGTATGGAAATAA
This sequence comes from Agriotes lineatus, assembly GCA_940337035.1. Lineage (NCBI taxonomy): Eukaryota > Metazoa > Arthropoda > Insecta > Coleoptera > Elateridae > Agriotes > Agriotes lineatus. The sequence continues at coordinate 13,860 of CALNHX010009993.1, forward strand.
ACAGAGATGCAATAAATTGCGTCTGTCAGAATTTACAAAAAAAATTGCGATGGCTCTGACTCCGAAGATTGGGATGATTTATATTGTTGGTACATTATTTTCCGACTTTATACTAATAAACCAACTTATATACATATTAAGAAACAATCTTGATAAGTCAAAGAAAATCACAACAACGTTGTATACCGATGGGACAATAATTATGTATAACAGCAATGAGATAGCATAAACAAAAGTACGTAATACATGAGTAAGAAAGAGATAACCGTATAAAAAAGTTTTTTTAATAGGCATATTTAGTTGAAATATGCCATAATTAAAATGAACGTCAAGTCTACTCAAATATTTCTATGTTCATCTCGCTCTTACTCAACCATTGAATTCTGTTTTTTATTCATGATATCTTATTGCTGTTATATACAGATTTCCTAAAATTGTACCGAACATAGCAATATTATGAGTTGGAAAATGATCAAACGCTATGTGCCATAAGAGTAACCAAAATAGGAATTGCAATAATTGCTTTGGTAGCTAGGCAACAAGTAAGCACAATAACTACCTGTTGCCTAGCTACCAAGTAATTATTACATTTTCTATTTCGGTTACTCTTATGGAAAATAGTATTTGATCCTTTTCCAATTCATGGAATTGCCATGTTCCGTACAATTTTAGGCAACCTGTATAGTTAATTAGTTATGTCCCCATCGGTATTTTGGGTAGTAAATGACCTCAGTGCAGCTATTTTATTCTACATTTTTATAAAATTCGAATAGAGCACCTTCACTTACCAATCAATTAAGCTGGTTAAATTAGCTTTATAATATTTGTAAATCAGGCTATAAATACCCGTTTAAATACCCACTTTGGGTATTTACCTGGGTAAATACCCCGGATATTTACCCTAAAAATAAATACCCCGGTAATTTACATCACTAGGTGTAGTCAATTTTTCCAAAATATTTTCTAAATTCGAGTTATAGCATAAAGTTGTATTTTTTATATGGAACACATAGTTGGCTCTGGCATCAAAAGAAAGACAATTTTTCCACATTCCAATGATCTACATGATGCAAGGTCAAATTATTCATTTTCACTACTTTATAGCAAAAACTTGTTATCACACTGATCGTTTAATTAACAGAATTAATGAAGTTTAACTGTTGATTATATTTCACCTTAAGAGTGCGAAACATAGAATTACAAAACACTACCTATATTAAGCTACACTTATCCTTAGAGGTTTATTACACATTTATGCAAATACAATTTTTTATCAGATAACCTTAAAATAACACACCATGACATATTCAACATCCACATACATATAATATCTAAAGGAACATAATACTGTTAATAATAATGATATTATCATTACTCTTACTGTTCTGCCACTTAAACGTAAAGAATTTGAATGAAAAATTTAATTAATACAATAAAAAGAATCACTGCAGCAGATATGAAGCATTAATCCTCGAAAAATCTTTAACTAAATATAATACAGAAACCTGAGGTACATTTATAAAAAACCGGAAATAATCTACAATAAAAAATAGAACAGCAATAAGGTGTTTCTCCTGTATGCATTTTCAAATGTGTAGCTTACTTATTTATATTTTGCACACCTGCTATCGTAAGTACAGTATTTCAACTACAACACTTCTGTCACTAGCGTATCAGTTGACATCTATAATGTAAAGATTTTTAGTACTTTATTCAAATGTCAAAAGTAAATTAAGCAAACATGAAAAATATGCAAACATCTTTAAACAGTCTCGGACTCTATTGCCAGCAACTCAATTCGTTCTCAATTAGTATATGTGTTTTACTTCCCTTGATGCGTAAATGACTATTTACCTCTACATTCACAAACTGAATATGAAACAAGCCTTTTTTTCTATGTGCCCTCATATGGTTAACTAAAGTACTTTTCCCTGCTACGTTTTACTCACAAATAGAACAAAAATAGGGTTTTTCTTCTGTATGCGTCTTCATATGGGTTACTAAGGTAACTTTTTCTGCAGCTTTATAATCGCAAATAGAACAAAAGTTTGTCTCCAGGATGTTTTCTTATATTATTATTATTTAACAACTAATAAGAGCAAAATCCAAAAGCTCGTGATGCTCAAAATTACATGAGAGAACTATGAATAAATCCTAAATTAATATATTTTACATAAACGTGCACACAAAGAAGCTAATACACATAAGAAAACAAATTTACATATTTATTACATGTACAGCACTGTCCAAACGGTTTTTAAAAGTATTAATTGATTTAGCTGAATTATTCAAGAAGTACCACTGCGCAAACACTCGATTTGTTAGGAAGAATTCTCTAAAACAGCGATAAAATTTTTGACGTAATTTATATACGTGGCCTCGAAGACGGGGATCCCTGTATATGTCTCACAAAATTTTTTTTTGGTGCAGTATGCTCATAAATAGATTACTGATGTGGTTTTTCTCCAGTATGTCTTCTCATATGTTTAATTAAGTTACTCTTCGCTGGTGCAGTATACTCACACATAGAACACAAATACGGTCTTTCTCCTGTGTGCGTCCTAATATGGTTTACTAAAGTATGTTTATGTGATGCTTTATATTCGCATACAGAACATGAATAAGGTTTTTCCCCCGTATGTGTCTTCATATGGCTAACTAAATTACTTTTTTGTACTGCTTTATACTCGCAAAAAGAACATGAATAAAGTTTCTCTCCTGCATGTGTCTTAATATGAATTACTAAATTATCTTTATGTGCTGCTTTATAGTTGCAAATAGAACAGGAATAAGGTTTTTCCCCTGTATGTGTCTTTATATGGTTCACCAAAGAAACTTTTTGTGCTGCTTTATAATCGCAAATTGAACATGAGTAAGGTTTTTCTCCAGTATGAGTCCTCAAATGTTTACCTAAGCAACTTTTCCTTGCTGTTTTATATTGGCAAAAAAAACATGAATAAGGTTTTTCCCCTGTATGCTTTTTCATATGGGTTACTAAAGTAACTTTTTGTGCTGCTTTATAATCGCAAATAGTACAAGAAAAAGGTTTTTCTCCTGTATGTGTTCTCATATGTTTAACTAAATTTGCCTTTTGTGATGCAGTATACTCACAAATAGAACAAGAGTGAGGTTTTTCTCCAGTATGTTTCTTCATATGTTGAATTAAGTTACTTTTCGCTGGAGCAGTATACTCGCACATAGAACACAAATAGGGTCTCTCGCCTGAATGGGTCCTGATATGGTTTATTAAAGTATGTTTATGTGATGCTTTATATTTGCATATAGAACAAGAATAAGGTTTTTCTCCTGTATGGGTCTTCATATGGGTTATTAAAGTATGTTTATGTGCTGCTTTATAATCGCAACTAGAACAAGAAAACGGTTTTTCTCCTGTATGTGTTCTCATATGTCGAACTAAACTTTTCTTTTTTGCTGCAGTATACTCACAAATAAAACAAGAGTGAGGTTTTTCTCCAGTATGTTTTTTCATATGTTGAAATAAGTTACTTCTCCCTGGTGCAGTATACTCGCACATAGAACACAAATAAGGTCTCTCTCCTGTATGCGTCCTGATATGGTTTATTAAAGTATGTTTCTGTGATGCTTTATATTCGCAAATAGAACATGAATAAGGTTTTTCCCCTGTATGAGTTTTCATATGGCTAACTAAATTACTTTTTTGTATTGTTTTATATTCGCAAACAGAACATGAATAAGGTTTCTCTCCTGTATGCGTCTTAATATGAATTACTAAATATTTTTTATGTGCCGCCTTATAGTCACAAATAGAACAGGAATAGGGTTTTTCTTGCGTGTGTGTCCTCATATGGCTCACTAAAGAACTTCTTTGCACAGCTTTAAACTCACAAATAGAACATGAATAAGGTTTTTCTCCAGTATGAGTCCTAAAATGTATACCTAAGCAACTCTTCCTTGCTGTTTTATATTGACAAATAGAACATGAATAAGGTTTTTTTCCTGTATGCGTCTTTGTAGGGCTCACTAAATAACCTTTTTCTTTTTCATCAGCGTGTGTCTTGATATGTTCCAAGAAATTACTTTCGTCTACTGCTACATTTTCACAGAGCTTGCAAACAAACTGTTCGTCTAAGAAACTTCCACTTGCTGCATACATAACACGCAAATCATCTTTTACATCAACTTCCTCCTGTTTAATACTCAATCCGTGATAAGTCGTCGTGTTGTCAGCAGTATTTTGAATAATCTCTCGCTGTACCTGTACATTATTTTCATCTATTGTCATCAGTAGTTCGTCCAACTTGATGGTCATTGCATTAGGCAAATTATGATCAACCAATTCATGTTTCGCGTCCATTCTTATAACACCAGTAATTAAGAGTTTGGATTTATTAAATGCAATATCTGGAAACAAAACAAAGATAAATTTCCTATAATTATCTGAGTTCTAATATTTTTACTAACACGAAATAACATAAAATTGGAGAAAGTAACTCACTCAAAGAATGTTTCCCAGTAAATAAAAGATTCAATAATTAAACAAACCACCATTACTGTCTGATGAAATTAGTTAGATCAAATGTAATTCAAATGAACTACTTTAATATATATATATAGGGTGTCCCGCAACAGGAGATCCAAGTTAGCAGGATGTTCTGGGGATTATTTTTACTATTTTCAGTCAAAACGTTTTCAAAAGATGCGGGTTACCGTTAAAATTAATAACAACTATAGCATTTTAGCCCTGCATGCAAATGATCACAATATTTTTCGAAGAAAGATCACGATTCTAAATAACTCAGCAATGTAGGTAGCTATTGAGGTGTCACTCAATTAGAAAATTGAAATATGCAAATGCAAAAGTTGACCATCAGGGCACTTTTTAGTGATGTTATTGGTTTTTTTTCAGTATTTGTACAATCGGTTGAAAATTCAATAAACTCCTTTGACTTAAAAATCTAGGATGTGCTAGAGAATAGATAATATATCGATAGACACCCAGAATTTACAAGAATCAAATTATGTAGTTTAATTGACCTCCCTACAGGGCTAGTCATATACCCTCTTCTCTTTAATATTGATACTATAGACTACCCACTTAAAACGTATAGAAAATTTACTAAACGGAAACGGGAACTGACACAATAACACGCATAAATACTTTGCAGAAGTCTTGTATACGACACTCAGTTATAAACAGCACGTTAACAAGCTAGGTGCAAAACAGGTGCAAAACGTTCAGTTTCTTATAAAAACCACCTTACCATTTGAAATTTGATATATGAGGTGATTAGAAATTAAGAATACATAAAAATGACCAAAAAGAAAAATAACTTTAATTTTGCAATTAGAGGAAAACGGAAAAGCTATTTGCGCACTTGGTTCGAAATAAATTTTGATTATATTAATTAATTGCTACTACTATTTCTAAGGTTTTTAAACCTACTGTTTAACGTTAACAGTAAGTCGCTGGATTTACATGGTTTTACAATGTGAGAAATATTATCGTATGAGCAAAAACAAACTTCGTCAAGGGTGTCTTTAGAAATTTAAAGGCTTGTGTATTATAACACCAGAAAATATGAAGCTGCCATTTGACATTTGCTGCAAAGTGAGGTTATGATCTTCTGCTTTATCTTCTACAGGCTTTGGAAATATTCCCTTTGCGTTTATTACAGAAAGTCTTGAACTCGGTTATGATCACGTTGCGATATTGGTCACTATCATCCACTCTCTATAAAATGTCAGTGACAAGGATTAGGTATTAGTTTTTGGTGTTATAATATACTTGACTTCAAAATTTCAAATGCATCTCTGATGAAATTTCTTTTTGTTCATACTTTATTTTATGATGTATGAACTTATAGCCGTTCACGACCTTTTTGGGACAGAGTTGGCTATGATTTTTTCTTTTCATGTTGGACTAACTGATTCGGTGATGTAGCGGATACAACTTTATTTTTCTGTCAGTGTCTGTTGGACATTTTCTTGTCACCGCATTGACAAATTTATTTTTTTAATATTCGTAAGAAAATAAATGATTTAACAAGTGTGTAAAAATAATTTTAATTTCCGTCAAAGGAAAACTCAAATTGCTCAAAATAATTTTGTTACAAAAAAAATTTCCATTGCTACTTCGAATTTAATGAGGACAGCCCAGATTTAAAAGAACACGAGTTGATGTCGAGACTAGAGAATATATTTGATGTACGTTAAAATGATGCATTATTGTTAAATACTTGTAATAACGTCATGTTAAACCGATGGTTCAAAAAAGATCAACAGAGATGAAAATAGAATAGTACGCAAGTATAAGAAGAATAAACCGATAACTCGAACTCATTGGTAATGCGCAATCGCGTACAGCTTTAATGGTTTGAGTAATGGGCTAATGGCCGATTTCAGCAGAATAGCTGACCACAGATGACTCAGTATTTTGTTGTTTTTGAATTAATTTATGCTGTTGTGAATTTAGTGGTTGTGCTTTGAGTAGTGGTTATGAAAAGAATTAGCTGCAAAAATGGATTGCTATATTTGTAAAAACAATAACAGCGTACATAAAAACAATAATCCAGCGTAATAATGTACGGATGGGACCATAAATTATATAACAGAGAGATTTTCTATACTAAGAACACGGCAAACGATATGTCGAATTTACAAATGCCGAGAAATTGACGTTGACAGTTCCCGAATTTTGTCAGTAGATAATATCTGCTGTCATTTATATCTTAAAATCGATCACTACGAAGCAACGGAACAGTGCAAATTGTAAAATAGTATTATCAGGGTCCAAAGGTACAGGAAATTCAAAATTCTTTCACATTTGGAAATAGGCGTTCTTCATTGTTATCAACGTTACATGGAGTTATTTGAAATTTTGGAAGTTTTGGATGTGTTTCTCTCCAAAAGCACAAAAGGCCCAATCTTTTCAACGAAGACATGAATTTAAAAGAGGTTTGTATTACCCCTAATGAATATCCAGATTATTCATTTAAATAAATTGCAGAACTAGTAGATTTAGCTGCGATTTTCTTCCCGATGGCCATTTCAGATGTATGGAATTTTGTGAAACTGTGACAGAAATTCCGAAAATTTCCTCTGGAAAGTCGGGTTCACTACAACTAACGATTTGAAGAACTGCGTTTAAAAATTAAAGGGGTAGTTCAGAGTACTACTAATACGTTGGCTAATGTGCGGAGAAGTTCTTGAACTTGAACTGCTTTAATTTTATTGTTTGAAATAAAAATAGTTTTACTTTTGTTTATATCTTTTTTTTACTATGAGTTAGTTTGTCCGGAAGAAATTATATCTTTCTTCAGAATGCATTTTTCTATGTGAACTACCTTCTTTTATTTTACTGTTAATCTCTAAAAATTCTGTTTTTCAACTCTGAATTTATCACCTGAATTAATCACAGAATAACACAGTACTGCCTCTATCTGCGATATAATAATTAATTAACAAAAATTACACTAGGAGTGGATGCTTTGTCTGCATTGAACAATTACTCAAACAATCAACGCAGATTAATATCAGAGTACCTTAGATCGACTGTCCATCGGTCTTGGCGTCTTTTTAGGCAATCGTAAATTAGCCTTAATTTACTCGTGTTCGCAGTTCATGAATTTTCACTGTATAACAGCAATGAGATAACATGAATAACAAAATAGAATGCTTGAGTAAGAAAGGGATGGCCATACGAAAAAATTATTTTAGTAGGCATGTTTAGTTGACAAATGTCATAATTAAATTAAGCGTCAAGCCTTCTCGAATATTTGCTACTATGTTTATCTGTTTCTTACTCAAGCAATACGTGTTATCTTCTTGTTCATGTTATCTTATTGCTGTTATATATAATTGTGGCCCCATCGGTATAATAATTTACTATCTACCTATTTATTACTATTTTGGTGTTGAAATGTTATTTGGCATCAGTTTGTGATGTCTTTATTCTTCGACAACAGCAAGCAAGCAAGCATGTAAAATAAAGTGGCATATTCATATCATGTACACAATTCTTATACAAACTGCAATAAACATTAATATTGAATGCTTTTGTTATGCATTATTTCTCATTTTCCTTTCTGTCGTCCATTCTCAAATCATTTAAATTTTTTGTCTTTAATTTAAACAGAGATCCGGCAACAATGTGCCTATTCAGAAAATATAACCTTAAACTGAAAACAACCTAACCTAACACAAAAAGTGTCAATTTCCGTTAGGGAGTTTAGTTGCCACAGAGGTACTGCCAACAACATTACTAGATGGTCATAGCCTCACCTGACCCAAAAAGATCGTGAACGGCTTATACATGTTACTTAAGGTCCGCAAATATAGCAAGCTTAGAAATATAGGTTATCCCATGTATAGTACATTTTTTTCTATAATAATTTTCAAGGTCAACTTTCTAGGGGATAAGTTGCATTCCTGCAGGGTCCCTAGTTTTAATAATGTTGGTACATAGATTTTTAGTTCTTTTTTTCCACTAAAAAAATTTTTGTCATTTTGACAGATATGTCATAGTAGTGGGTAAAACGAACAGCATAGTAAAATATTGCAAATTGATTAATTATTAAACTTACAATATTTGAAAATAGACATAATGATTCCATGTTAAAAAAAGAAATTTGTCAAGAGTTCAAATTAAGAAACTTTGACATTCAAAATTGACACATAACCATAATTTTGAAAAAGGTCTACCAACACAAGGTATAAAAATTTCCTAGTGTTTTAATCACATGTCTACCAACATTGTAACACTTTGACAGTTATTATAGAAAAAAAACGTACTTTATTTTCAAACAATCTAACCTCAATACTTTAGCTGACAAGTTGTGACGTTTCTCAGTCTACTAGTTGCCAGTGTGCACGAAAATGATGGTTATTGAGATGGCCTATATTTCCAAGCTTGCTATATTTACGGACCTTGTATGTTACTTTATAATGCAATTAAATTGTTATCAGGAAAACCATCATAGTATTACAAAACTCGTGTAGATACCGTATTCGTGTTAACATTAATCAGCCCAGCAATACTGACCGAAGAAGTTTGTTGGTTACGTGTTGGACTTGCAAACATTCCAGGTATCGTTCTATTGTATGGTACGGTAGCAGCTACGTTGAAATACATACGAAAATAAAATAGACTAGGTACAGCAAGAGAAGAATGACTGGTTAATGGTGAATATTAATATTAATATATGAACATTTAAGGATTTTTTGCGACATGTTCGTATTGTCCATAGGTATTATCAGCACTGCGAGCTTTTGAAACCCAAGGCTGTCTTGGTAATTTATCTTAATTTTCCCCGGCTTCTTGTCAAATTTTGCCAATGGCTTTTAAGTTTTAGAAATTTTCTTCAACACATTTCAGCCAGTTTTGCTTAGGTCTTTCTCTGCGAACAGGTCCTTGTGATTTTCCTAGTAGAATATTCTTCGTGTTTTTGTTTTCTGCCTTCCTCGCGATATGTTCTATCAATTTTATACTGTTCGGTTTGATAATGTTCTAGATATGTTTCTGTTCTCTTCCTTGATGCATCTTTTTTGTCGACACCGCATGTCAATTTATTCTTCGTTTCTTAACATGTACGCTTCACTTTTATAAAAAATTCTCATTATTAAGTATTCTGAAAGTTTAAACATCTTTGCCAGATATGTGCTTTTTTATGCAGTCTACAATTGTTTATTTTAAATTTATTTGCCGTTTAATTAATAAGCCGAAAATTAGTTTTAGGAAAAACAATTTTTTTAAATGAAAAAAGGACGCACCACTACAATTTGCATATGGAATTTTAATCTTCAATGAATTCCAGTTCAGTCTGCAATAACTATGGCTATAACTTTGCCAACAGTTTCAGAATTTGATATTAGAGAAAGAAGGTTAAATGGCAAACTATCGCCAGGTAACAAATAAATTAAGACTATTGGATATATCAGAAGATGAATGAGACATAGCTTTCGATATTATGAACAGGATTATATTAGAAACGATAATTTAGGTACAACAAATTAATTGCAAGCACTAGCCTACTTTACAGTACTGTAGAGTTACAGAACCAGCGCTACATGCAAAAGCTGTGAATAAGGCCAGTTCAATGCCTACAAGCTAATATTATAGAAGCTTCAAAGCGTCATTGGTTGGTTATAAGAAATCGCAACGAACAAAGTTACCATAATCCGGGACTGATGCAGGTTTAGCTGATGAATTCAGGCGTACGGATAGAACAATACACACAGGTTCTTCTTTGCCTTAGACGACATAGATTCGTGTTTAGATACTCTCAGGATAATGCTGGACTGCACCGGAAAATTAGCAACAATGAACGGCAATATTCAACTACCAGAAGAAGCCCTCAGGGATACAACAGGGTCTCGACATAGGCTTTTGGAAGTCACCAATCAACTGCTATGGCGCTCGGCGTCGCGGGGCCGGTTCTATAAATTATAACCCGTGTGCCTAATTACAATGAGAACGGCTTACAAAACTCAATGTGCTAAGTAGCTAAGAATCTGCAATCAAGTGCGATGGGTAGACCAAATCCCACAATGTCAGTTGAATTAACGCATTAAGAGAATGAAACTCAGTGCGCTACACAAATCACTATAAATTAGCCCAAACTGGGGCAAAGGGCGTCAACGAAATATTGCTTGCGATCGGCTTGAGAGACGTTAGCACAAAGCGTGCATTAACAAAGAACAAGAAACAGACCTGTGCAGAACACATGCAATCAAAATTATAAATATCTATGGCATTACCTAGATTCCACCTAACAATAGATTGATAATTTGCCTCGCGCGAGTTGAAGGTCGCAAAACTAGTTCCGTGAGCTCAAAAAGTATACTACAACGGCGCGCGAAGGACTAAAAAACATGAGCAAATAAAGCATGTAGCTTTTTGACCGTAACAGGTTAATCTAGTAAAAGAAGGTTAAAATGGCTACAGATGTATGGTTGTAAACGAGGGAAAGACATCACCAGTGATCGAATGTAAAACGGGAGTACGTCAAAGATGCATTTTATTACCTTTGTTATTCTCATAGTCTTAGATGTTGCTCTAATAAACACTTAGAGGGTTAGTAATAAAAAATACAATGTTACAAAATATGATGACAAGAGACAATATCGCATAAGAAACTATGAGAAAGAATAGGGTAAAGCAACATCAATTATAGGATCCCCAAGGTAGGCGAAGTAGAGGATATGAGCTCTCTATATAATAATAATAAAAAAACCGTTTTTATTTCCAAATAAATATGTTACTATTGAAAGCATTTTAGTTGAGACCACATCTATGTTGTCTTCAATGAGAATAGTTTGAAAGTGATTGTTGATTGATTAGGGATATTCTAAAGAATTTTATTGTACAGGGTGTTTCTTAAGTACGTGTAGAAAATTGACTGACATGTTCCTCGGTTTATTTTAAGACAAAAAGCTAATCCATTCGTAATACCCTTTAGTGGATAAGAAGAGTATTATGTTAGCTGAAATGTCAATAAAGCGTCTTGATGGAGGAGTGATGTCACTGATATATTCAGAATTCATTTCAGAACCAACATCACATGTTCTTCACTAAAATTAGATACAGCTCCAAAAACTGGACAAATATCACATTTAGCACGTGTTTTCTGTAATAAATTAGGAGTTTTCATTTTACTTAGCAAGTCAGTGGAGTGTGTTCTCTTTATTAATAGTTTAAGGCACTATATAAACGAAGACAAACTATAAACACGTAACGATGCACTTTTACTGTAATTTTTACGGAAAAACATAGCTCAAGTCACTATGACTTTTGGCTGCTGAATAATCTACCCCTTGTAACACGCGCTTCAAGTTACCGAATTTTAGCTTCATCGTCGCACCTCAAGATGTCACCCTAGCGCCATATTTCTTAGAGTCCCTGTATATACAAGAGTTGGGACATGTAGGGGGTGACCTGTTTTGGATCCACAAACCATGGAGTACCTGATTTTTGCCGATTTTAAACGTTATGCATACTTCTTTCAACTAAAACAAATGAAATATATCTTTGCTGAATCATATGGTCCTTGATTTGTGGATCCAGAATATATAGGAAACTCTCTGTCCTTTATGTCAAACCAAACTCGGTTTTTTCAGTGACATACGCAATCAAGTTTTATTGCGGTTGAAAACGAACATCTGTCTAACTTCTAACCTAAAGAAATGATTATGCCCTCGCATTCCGAAATGTAGAGTAATAATAAAAGGTGTTATTTATGCTCTTACTGACTTACTAGTAGCTACTATGATAGATTTGACATTGACAAACTTGTTTTTTGAGCCTGTCAACTTGTGTTTCCCTATCTGTGTTAGTTTAGTTAACGTGATTTAGTGATTTTAATATATCTTACAGTCACTTTATATAAACAGTATGGCCATATGAAATGTCACTTTTAACATAAGACATAAAATGGCCGACCCCAGTAGCGGGTTAAAACCGGTGGCGGAGTTGGGGCTGGGAATTACTAATCGTTTAATTAAATAAATGCTTAGTATCTATAAGTAAATATATGACTAACTAGTAAAATAATGTCGTACCAAAGAGAAATTGTAAGTGTCATTTACAGTTAGCGCTCACATTAATAATAATAAATCTACAGAAGTTAAAGTGATCACAAAACTAATAAAACAGTGGGTATATAGTCTAATACGTTTAAAATTCTAATATGCGCGATTAACCTGTGCGTCCACAAGGAATTGAAAAAATAAACAAAACAAATATTAAGAAAGAATTTAACGGAAATAATGTTTAGAAGCAAATATTTAATATCGTGAAAATACATCCAGTTCGGCTTTTCATGTTAATCAAAAATAATGCATGAAACTTTGAGGAAAGTTTTGGGAAACAATTCTTTGGACATATTTTAAAAGATCCTGTATTTGCCCATCACTAGAAAATGCCCGCCTTGGATCATTCGTGTTAGATTTAAATAGCGACGCGACGTTGCGAAATATGCAGGATCTCATGTTGTGCATACAATGTTAAACACTGCATAACGTGTGATGCGCCCTCTCTAGAGAGTTTAATTGAACTATTTGTGTATAAAAATTGATAAAACAAGATCCGGACAAAAATTTTGAGGAACACTACCCCCACTTGGATTAATTGGAAAAACACTAAATACATATAGAAACAAACTGGATCTCGACTTGTACATAATATATTTTGATATGGTTTAAAAGTGGCAAAGCATTTTAAATAAATTATAACTAACAAGCAGCTTAATTATCAAGCAAAATAAAAGTATATTCAGTAGAATAGCACGGTTTTATCATTAAAATTTCTATTCTTACAATATTATCGGCCGTTCTTCAGTAAATTTGACTGTCAATTAGCTAAAACAAGTTAGAAAGAATCACAGCTATTAATTCAATTTACATGTGAAGTTAACCGATACCATGTATTTGTTGGTTGCAATGGTAATTCAATTTGATTAATGATGATAAAAGTTTGTACTAATTTATTTTACTAGTCAGATTTTATCTGTAAAAGAGATTTTTATCAGAAAAGATACACCATACGTTTATTTCTTACATATTTGTTTTATAAAAGGATTAATGATGCAGAATAGAACGGTCACATTCGAGAAATAGATAACTAAAAATATGACATGTTAATTAATACGTCGTAAATGCTGTTAAGTAGGTATCTGTAATTTTGAGATATTTAAATTGTGTTAATATCCAAGGTTTTGGCGGGTATTAAAAAAATAACAAAAACAAAATAGAGGGGTGTAAAATTTTTCATTAGAATGACACCAGCTTTATAAAAATTCAATTTAAATAAAGATAAATACTGGTATGTGCCCATAAGAAGTGTTATACATACAAGCAAGTTTAGTCAAGCAGAGCAAGAGAGATTTGGTTAAAATAATGAAAATGTTAATGGTGTGTGCGTGAAGCATAACGAACAGGGGTTGCTGACGACGGCACAAGAAAACAGTTGGGGGTAGCAGCTGCAAAATTAATTTTTACCAAATCAGAGAAAAAGAAATTGAACTCCAAGAAAGAAAAGTCCAGAACGTAAGTAAAAACTCGAAGAAAGAGAAGTACAGAACGTAAGTGAAAATTAAAGATTATATAAACAAATACCAGATCTGAGTTAAAAGCAAAAAGCTAAAAGAAATAAACTGCTAATTTCAATAACGCAATAAAGGTCATTAAAACAGATATTAATAAAGTTAAAGACAAGCAAATTTAATAAAAGTAATAGTGTTCAAGAGACAAGTTTAATAAACAATATAACAATAAACCTCCATTAAAGAATTATTAAACATTAGTTTCATGTTAACATACAGTATGAATTACGTAAAATTGAATTTAATACTAAATTTGTAACGATATTTTGATCCAACTTATTAATATTAAAATACGGATTTATAATAAATACATATCAATTACATCATACTGAAGTGCTATGAAATTTTGTTCTAATTAAATTCTGCAGTAGCCCAACGAGATTAAGAGTCAAACAATCAATTTTGTTACAAGTAGATGCTTTAGTTGCGGAGAAAGAAATGTAATATTAGAATATAACGTGATAAAACCCTGAGATTGAATAATTTATAATAATTAATTTTAATTAAATTAAAATAAAGTCATAGAACCATAGCAGTTTTGACACAGACTGACGCAAAACCTAACCTGATAACCTCGAATTTGACATAGACTTACAGTGTCACCAAAATTGACAGCAGGGTAACCAACATTAACAGTGCCAACCTAAGAAAAAACATCACAATCATTTATGATCACCCGGTATTAGTCGTCTCCGGCAAATTCCTAGAATGTAATTGCTCGAAATCAATTGCTCGAAAATCAAATTGCTCGAATGTAACTTTTCTCAAAATACAAGTTCCTCGAACCGCAATTTCTCGAAAATGTTTTGCTCGAATTTATGTGGTCTTAAATAATCCGTCAATACTAAAATCTTCAAAACTATTTGTAGTAAGTGGTCAAAGACAGTATTATGTTCTTGTAACAGGAAAGGGATTATCATTGGAATGTAATTACGGGTATTGGATAATGGGTTTGTTGTTATTACAAATAATGTTAAATACATTTTTCTTAAGACTCGAAAGTGATTATCATCAGAATGTAATACATACGTATGCCTATTTTTTATTAATAAAGGTTATAATTTGTAATTTGTGTTTTTTATATTCGATATTAACTGATTCTAGTTAAGGCTATTTCACAACTTTATTTTTTTCGAGTAACAGATAATCGAGAAATTGCTGTTCGAGAAACTTGCAATTCGAGCAAAGTCACATTCGAGCAACAGATAATCGAGAAATTGCTGTTCAAGAAACTTGCAATTCAAGCAAAGTCACATTCGAGCAATTGACTTTCGAGCAACTGATTTCGAGCAATTCGTTTTCGAGCAATTGCATTCGAGCAATTTATCTAGAAACGGTATTAGTAATCCAACCACACTCCTTTGCTTTCAGCTGCTGATGAGTCTTGCGAAAATTTAATATATTCTGATATCCCATTTATAAGTCCACAGTCTCTCCACATCTCTATTCGTCCGAAGAAGGTGAAAAGCAATTTATTTTGCATTAAAAGACGATTACATATTTGTAAGTTTTATAATTAGCTAGCCGATATTCATGATAATTACGCCCGTCTTTTTTTTGTGGAGTTAAGTTCACGCACACTGCGTGTGTTTCAAAAAAACCTCATTTGCAGTATGCCATGATCAAACTGAAGTTTCCCGTAACTTGATACATAATATACATTTACTTGACATCCGCACTGTCATGTCAGTGTAAAACTTTTAAAAAATTTCTTGTCTATTGTTAGGCCTGCTTAGATTTAAGATTCTGGGCAATCTTTAAAAGCAGCATCAAACAACAAAATAGGTACACTCGGGTGCAATTTGCTCGCCGCCGGCTCAACGGTAGTAGGCCGTGGGGTGAATGATAGCAGGAATAAATCGGTAGAGTCTTAATTAAATATGAAAAACCAGAGCACAAACAATTTTTGAAGATACGACAATTGCATCCCGGTGAATTAAAGAGAAATTGTAAACTCTATACCTAGGAACGCAACACTTCCTGAAAGATAGCTTCTATAAAGGCATTCAAACCGTAGCTAACACATCTTGTATAATAATAATTTAAAATCGTTTAATTTCATACAGAAATACTGAACTCCACTGCGACCTACAAGTGGAAACATTCAACAGCGAAATCAAAAGATTTGCAGAGGCCCACGAAGAGGATGGGGCCACAATTATATACAACAGCAATGATATAACATGAACAAGAAAATATCTCGTATTGCTTGAGTAAGAAAGAGATAAACATAGTAGCAAATATTCGAGAAGGCTTGACGCTTAATTTAATTATGACATTTGTCAACTAAACATGCCTACTAAAATAATTTTTTCGTATGGCCATCTCTTTCTTACTCAAGCATTCTATTTTGTTATTCATGTTATCTCATTGCTGTTATATATAATTATGGCGCCTTCCGTACAATATACCTTTTACAATGACTAACTTATAACTAGCATGAAATGAAAGGTGAGCACCGCCCTAAATAAATATTACATGCACTAATTGTACTTACAGTTTTGACGTAACAGTGGTTTACAACACATTAAAACGGGCAACCTCGCCAGCGGCTAGCCGCGACAGAATTGGCGCTCTGTTCTGGACGTCGCTGCAATCGTACCTCGACTTCGGCTGAGAACCTTTCGCGGTCGACGGTGGCCGTTTTGGCCGGCAAAACAGCGCCGCTCCCACGGGATCGAAAGGTTAAACATCGGGGCTAAATACACCCCACAATGCGGTACCTTCTTGTGCCTTAACGGTGCGCCGGCGACAAGGGGAAGCGGTTCCGTGGAGGCTCGACAGATCGCCTCGCGAGATCTGCTGCACGTGGCCAGAAAGTCAGGCAAATTCACAATGAAAACGCAATTTGTGCCTAGTACGGCTCGATGACAAAATGTTGCTTAGTACGTCTTGATGTAAGAGGAAAAACAAAGGTTCTAATAGGACACGCACGGACAGGCTTCCTAGCCCGAAATAGTTACTCACGCCAGGTGGTTTTTGGGCTCGGAAAAGAACAGCTTGTAAGGGAAGATAGACGGTCGGCCTTACCTTTTGGCGAAAGTTATATTTGTTATTTTGCCGGCTGGTAACTATCGGCCTAGTTGGGCTAGCTCGCAGCGAGGGTCGCAGGGTTCCAGCTATGCTGAAAGAGAATACACACAAAAAAAATAAGGAGAGGGCGCCAGGTCCTCGACTCAGATCTAATCCTTGTGCCGGACCGTACACAAGGTCGAAGATAAGTCCAGCAGATCAAAAATAAACAAATCAACGACCAATAAAAATATCACAGCTTTATTGTCAAACAGGTAGGTGGGTAGGTGCTATAGTGCAAAAAAAAACGTGAGTAGAGAGATAATGGGCGTTCTGGACCACTTTTGTGCTCGTTTTCCCATGTTATTCTTATGGGGCGAATTTCGATGGCGCGAGGCAAATATCTCTAGTTTGGCTTATGCTAGGAAGCTGGTGTAAGTTTTATTTTGTAGCTGTGAAGATTTGCGACTAACGTTTTTGTTAAAATCTCGATTGATTGTTTATTAGCGTAAATATAAACAATTGAAATTTGCACTAATCTGGGTATTTTCCATGACGTCACTTGGAGGCAACGCCTGAAAGCGCGGGAGAATGCGACGGTGCTGCCATCTGGTGGCGTTTCGAGTAAAGTTTATGTAGGAATCTATGTAGGGATTTATTTTTTTGGTTTGTTTCCGTGCTCCTCGCGACGGTGCTGTGTGGGCCATCTGGTAGCGATTCTAGTAAAGTTTATGTAGGAATCTATCATGTGGTGTCGCTTCGAGTCACCACTATGTAGGGATTTATTTTTTTTTGGTTTGTTTCCGTGCTCGTGTGATAAATAATTGATGCATTTTGAGTGTGTTTTGTATTTAAAAACTGCGTTGGAGCGTGCGAAAATAGGTTGTTAGATCTCTTGTTTGAAAAGCTTGGATTTGCGAAAGTTATAAACGCCTAGAGAATAAAATGTTCGCGAACTTTATTATAAATAATTGTTCTGACGTCATCACGTAGTTAGGGCTGCTGAGCATTCGAACGCGCACAGCATCGAAGTTGCGAAGCTCTGACGTCACGATGCTTTGGGGGGGCGTGCGTAATTTGATATGTGGCATCTGGTTTATGTCTTGATAAGTGACGTTTGGTTTTATGTATTAGTCTGAACCTTTTGCATTGTATTAGTATATTAAAGTATTTGACTTGAGTAACATGGATTCATCGCTTAAATATTTGCTCTCTTCCTTAAATGCTATAGGTTTGTCTAATAAAAAGCATCGTGACGTCAGAGCTTCGCAACTTCGATGCTGTGCGCGTTCGAATGCTCAGCAGCCCTAACTACGTGATGACGTCAGAACAATTATTTATAATAAAGTTCGCGAACATTTTATTCTCTAGGCGTTTATAACTTTCGCAAATCCAAGCTTTTCAAACGAGAGATCTAACAACCTATTTTCGCACGCTCCAACGCAGTTTTTAAATACAAAACACACTTAAAATGCATCAATTATTTATCACACGAGCACGGAAACAAACCAAAAAAAAATAAATTTCTACATAGTGGTGACTCGAAGCGACACCACATGATAGATTCCTACATAAACTTTACTAGAATCGCTACCAGATGGCCCACACAGCACCGTCGCGAGGAGCACGGAAACAAACCAAAAAAATAAATCCCTACATAGATTCCTACATAAACTTTACTCGAAACGCCACCAGATGGCAGCACCGTCGCATTCTCCCGCGCTTTCAGGCGTTGCCTCCAAGTGACGTCATGGAAAATACCCAGATTAGTGCAAATTTCAATTGTTTATATTTACGCTAATAAACAATCAATCGAGATTTTAACAAAAACGTTAGTCGCAAATCTTCACAGCTACAAAATAAAACTTACACCAGCTTCCTAGCATAAGCCAAACTAGAGGTATTTGCCCCGCGCCATCGAAATTCGCCCCATAAGAATAACATGGAAAAACGAGCACAAAAGTGGTCCAGAACACCCATTATCTCTCTACTAACGTGCAATATCATAAACATGCATAAACAGTTCTAGGCGCAACTATAAATATAAGTACGGGTACGAACAGGCAAGCGTAAATGTAAGTTCATATAAATATATATATATAGCGTTACGAAACAAGTGAAACTGCCCAAATATTTCAAAAAAAATTATTAGAGCCTAGACCGGCATGAATATTTCATAACGAATGTACCTATAGCTATTTCTACGCATACCACGAGTCGGGCCGCGATGCGGCGGGCAACACATACACATTAAAAGCGAGATTACGAGGGGTGCCGCTGAGGCAAATAAAATGACGAAAGTCGACTAAGTACGGCTCGCCGAACGGGTTCAATAGTAGGGCCGCCAAGGCAGAGCAATACAAGTTTAAATTGGCTAACGATTCAGCCCCGAAGGTTAGCTCTAAATGACGTTATAAGTGAGCTCAAAAATGTCTAATGGTCGGAAGCTACTAGCGTTTGCGTGGCCACACATGAACGACGCGCCCCTAATAACAGAAAGACAACAGTGTATCCTTGACTAGTAGTAATCTTAGCAAGTACTTGGATCTGCTCTTTGACAGGGTTAATATGGGCGTAAATGATTTTTTCGACGACTTACAGCGAAAGTAGATTTTTCTCACTGTCATTTGACAACAGAAAGTTGACATTTGCCGCTGAGCGTGCGTTTTCATCATTTTGCCGCTCGCCGAGCGTTTTGGGTTTCCGCGTAAACAAAATAGGTAGCCACGTCCGAATGTTTCCTTGACAACGCCCGTCATTTGTGGAAATATAATCGCGTCACATGTCATAGAGGGCGCGAGTAATGTTAACTTGATTGTCAATTAATTTTTGCGATAAAATGAAATTTGATATTTTCCTTTAGTAATATGCTCAGTCGTCGAAAAAATAGTATGTATATTTCGAGCTAAAAGTGCGCTTGCCGCTTTTGCATGATTGCTGGTTTCGACTTCGTCTCAACCAGCAATATTCATGCGCAAGTGGCAAGAATGCACTTTCAGCTCTTAACATACAATATACTATTTCGGTTCGCCGAGTTCTAAGTTTGAACATGAAATTCACGTCGCGGATTCGCGCGCCACAGCCGACGAGGAGTGGCTGACTTCACGTTACAAATATTCGAAAGCAAATGGCGAAAGGCAAAACTCCAGAACTACGCTAGCCCGATGAACACGACCACCAGGCACTGCCGGGTAAGTGGAATGCAACATACAAATAGGGCGTCGACGAAGCTCGGAGCTTTACAATGTCTAATTCGTAAATTTGTAGGTTATACGGAGGAGAGTGGATTGGGATATTCGAAGGCCGAAGCAGCAACGTTAATCGGGGCCCACGTAGAACCGGTGAGCATAAACGACCTAAAACAGTAAGTAGCAAAAGGGTGACCGTACAAAGTTTCGCGGCAGCCCTAACATTAAGATCTCAAACGCAAATTTTGACAAAAAACAATGTGGCACGCAACCTATTCTCGCACAATCTGTGCTAATGATATCACACAAGCCCTAGCTACTAACGATACGAGGCGCTACTATTTAATTATAAAATGTTCCAGGCGCACGGTGCAATAACTACATTAATGTCTTACCTATAGTGAAGCATGACGAGACCTAACCTTTCCGTTGGCTCTCAGGAGGTCGGAGACAGCTGGGGCAGCGAGGGGTCCGGTAGCCGCAGCGGAAGGCCGTGCGAGCTATGGAGGCTGCGGGAGGCTTATAGGCAGGTGTAGTACAGACGCCTAGGCGTCTGTACTACACCTGCCTATAAGCCTCTCTCACTCTAGCGTGGCCCACAAGAGTTGCGAAATTCCCTGACAACTCGACAGTTTCAGGAGCCCAAGTCGACGGACTGGATGCCGGCAGAGTGCAGCCGAACGGGGAATGCTAAGCTTCTTCAGGGAGGACTTTAACCTCTCGCAGGAAGCGTCCAAACTCTCCCAGGTAAATTTTGCTGTAGTGATGACTGGCATCCGACAGGAAATGGCTATAACGCACAACGCCCAAATGAGTTCCGAATAAGAAGAAACGGGCCTTATCTTACCTCACGCTGGTATGGAGCCAAAAGAAAGTGCAAGAACAGTGCTGGCCTCAGACGAATCCGCAATTGCGAATGACGTAAGTACAACCAAATCAAATACGAATGTCTTAAGGGCACATGTGCTTTGTAGATCCTCCAAGGAATCGAAACGGAGCGAAGCTACACTAATTAGCTCATAAATTTAAGCACACAGCCGAGGCACTAGCAGCCTGCACCAAGTTTAAAATGGGAAAAAACTCAAATATCCACCAGTTACCAGTTATCAAAACTTTCCGAAATTTTGGGCCAGAAGATGCAAAAAAAAACAGCCTGAAAAGTGTGACTGCAAGAAGAGATATTCTTTATCTAGCAACAAATAGAATAGTGCAGAATAATTGCAACAAGGGTTGCCTAAGCGCCATACACAAATATCTGTAGAAATGTAACCAGAATAAATTTAATTTGTAAAATATGGGTAATTATTCGATGAGTTGCTTACCAAACTGCTTGATAATATTATAGGAGAGAATTTAAAATTAGGGTACCGCTAACCAGACCTAATTTAAAGCACGCAAAAATTCCAGAAAGCCACCTAATGATACTCAAAGCTAAAAATTCAACTAGCAAAAGTTTGCACATACAGGTGTTGCTCTAAAAGTACCGTAACAAGCTCGAGTGTGCTAACACAGATAAATCCGCCGTAGCGAAGGAAACCAACGTCGTTACATATGTTCGGAGGCTTCAATCCACGAAAACGTGAGGGTATGCAAAACTCCACATATCCACCAACCTAATAACCCTATATAAGCACCCCCAAATTAGTGAATAGCACTTTTAGTGAACTGCTCGCTTCGAAATGCTAGCGAAGAAGAAAGCGGGTCCCGGCCTGCTAATGGTTTTTCCAGAGAAAAGCCTATCGCCAGAAGACACGGCCAGATGCCAATGCCCAACGAGCGGGAAAATAGCGTTCGAATTCGAAATTAAGGCAGGCGGCGCATTCTGCACGTAACACTATACTTCCAAAAAAATGTGTTTTTTATTAGACTGTACATTAATTTATTAGATTGTACATTAATTTATTAGACTGTACATTAATTTAGTTATTAAAATGTGAAATATAATAATGGCGCCAAGATACTGTCAGTTTGACAGTGCGGGTCTCAAGTAAATGGATAATGTTTGTTTGTTATGGACAAGATCTAGAGACGTAGAGTACCAGGTACCTTAGACACCGATAGCATCGGTTATATGGTCAAAGTCCTACTTAGAATTTTGCGAGAGTGAGGAGTTCCAGCCCTAGCAAGGGATCTTTTACATGCTACACATCGTAGTAACATGGGACCAATGACTTTACATTACTTCCGAATGATGCCATTCTGTAGAGGTTTTCATCCACATTTTTAAATTTTAACAACCTCACCGGGACCGGGAATCGACCTCGCCACCCTTAGATCAATAGTCAGGATACTTACCAATGAGCTACTAGCTCCAGCTAAATGGATAATAGTTACATACCCATTATAGCAAATGAACTACCACACCCCAGAGAGAGCTAAATTACATCTTGATCTTGAACTAAAACACTTAATAAAAACGATTTTTATTGATGGTTATGATTAATACCATGTGTTCAAAAAGAAGTTACAAAAGGCTTGGATATGGAAAAGTAATGTCAATTGCAAGCTTTAGAATTTTCAGTCACGATTTCAGTTTATAATTTTTAGGTTAGGTTTTCCGCTGGCATATAATCACTTATAATAATGCAGAAGACTAAAAGCCGTGTTTACACAACTAAAAGTACTATGGTTGCGTTCCACCATTTCTATTTTCGGATTTTTGTAAACAAACTTCCCTCAACTTTTAATAGCGATATTATCACAGAAAACAATTATTTATTATGCATATTTGTTGTGTTTTTTAAAACTATTGACTCAGCTTCGAAGGCAAGTCCACTTTGGTTAATTTTCATATCTGCTTATTGAACGTTCCCACAACCTAAGCCGTACTCAAACGCTATAAAGGCGTGTCCGTTACATCTTACTTAACAACATAACCTATATTTCTGAAAATTTTGTATGCGTCGCCTTTCGTTTCTTCTAGCAGTTGCTACAAGTATTGATTCTGTTAAATGGTCTACTGTGCATCAGATAATTGTAGTACAAAAGCAAAGGTAAGGCATTAGCGTTGTTCAGATTTCCCAAAAATTTGCAACAATGGTCTAAATTGGACTCCCACTGATTCTTCACGGTTATGGTGAGGTAAGTAGTTTTGAATAAACTTGTACGTACAATCTTATTGCTTCTCTCTTCTGCAGGGTCACTTTGAAGTATAAGCTATTGATGTCGAAGCGATTGCAGAGAGGGTAGTTGAAAAACTGTTAGATTTCGATGCATTAACAAAGAAGCTTACTTCGATCATCAACGCTTCCCTGGAAACCGAGGTTGCTAAAATAGTGGAAAAGTACGAGCACAAAATCTCATCTTTGGAAATGCAACTCGAAAAACTGAAAGCCGAAACGGAAGATACAATGAACGCACATGAACAATACAGCCGTGTAAATAGTTTAAGAATATTCGGCGTTCCGCAAAAACCGAATGAAAATACCAGTGAAGTAGTGCGCAATTTATGCCACGAAAAGTTAGGTATTAACCTTGCCGAAAATGATATCGACATCTGCCATCGCCTTGGATCGAAAGAGGGAACTCACCGTCCAATTATTATAAAATTTGTGCGCCGCTGCATTAAAAAAACTTATACCATAAACTATTTACTTGAACAAAAGGGATATGATATTTTAGCATTATCAGAATCGTGGTTAAAATCTGATATTACCCTTTCTCATTCGAAATATAACATTTTCCGGAAAGATCGAGACGCTCGAGGGGGTGGAGTTGCAATTTATGTAAAGAATCACTTGAATGTAAAAATTATTCAAACAAATGATAATATTGAGCAATTGTGGCTGTCATTAAAAATCAATAATGAAAGTTATGTTTTCGGGTTTGTGTATAAACCACCTCAATTTAATTATATAGTTTTTGTAGATGAGGTTGAAGAATCCATTTGTTTGTATACTGAGGCTTCAGATAGGGTTATTTGTTTGGGTGATTTTAATATAAACGTGTTGGATTTTTCTGGTTCGGTTACGCAATACTTAAATTATATGTTAAATACATTATGTTTAAAACAAATTATTACAGAGCCTACTCGAATATCTGGAAATAGCATTACTTTGATAGATCTCATAATTACATCGGATACCAGCTGCATTAGTGAAACAGGGGTGTGTGAAAATGAGTTATCCGATCATGAGACAGTTTTTTGCAAAATATCAACTGGTGAGTTCGTCAAACTAAGTCCTATTATACGCACATTTCGGAATTTTAATGACTTACTGTGACCTACAGAAGTTACCTCTACATCAATTGTTTTATGAGCGGGATATTGATGCTAAATTAAACATTTTAAATTATTATATTACATCCATTTTTGACTTGCATGCCCCGTGGATAACCGTTAAAATGAAGAACAAACCAGCACCTTGGTTTACTGATAATGTTCAGTTACTGATAAATCTTAAAAATAAGACAAAATCAAAATATAAACAATCTAAGAACCCTGGGCACTGGGAATATTATAAAAGTTTGCGGAATTTTACCAATCTTGCAATTCAAAATGAAAAGAAAGCTTACTTCGAGCATAAAGTTGGGATTGGAGGCACAAATGCTATTTGGAAGGAGCTAAATTTAATAAATATAAACATTAAAAAACAAAATTCTATTCCGGAAACACTCAGTAATGTACAAGAAGTAAATGATTTTTCTGTAGACTCTATACCTCACAGCACTCCTGATCAAATGCTTCTAGATTTTTATCGTAATAACGAACTTACATCAGAAAAACTTTCTTTCACGACTGTTGACGTTGAGGAAGTACAAAATTTAATTAGAAGTGTAAAAAGTAATGCAGGGGGTATAGACGGTATAACCATCAATATGATTAAACTGTGTTGTCCATACATATTACCGTTTATTACTCATATACTGAACTGCTGTTTATCAGAAACTGTTTTTCCAAAATGTTGGAAAAATGCAATTGTGATTCCTTTCCCCAAAGTAAATAATGCTGCAGCCTATACAGATTTACAACCTATCAGTATATAGAAATAGAGTGTTAATTAACAACTGGTTATTTATTTAAATAAGACATTTTTTCTTATTGTATAGTTGTACATTACTATAAATGTTAGTTTAAATTTACTCAAATATTTGTTTTGTTAATTACAAAACTTAACAAGTTAATTACAAAACTTAACAAGTTAATAAATAAAAGTATTTACAAAAATATTGCTCTAACTGCTATCTAATAAAACATTTCTTATTAATAGTACAGCAATATCACGGAAACAAACGACGAACGTCATCAAATATTTAGTTATTCATTTAAAGTTACCGTTTGATTCCGTGATTTACCTATAGTTACAATAAATATGATTAACTATAGGTAAATCACGGAACCAAACGGTGCGCGTCATCGAACAGTAACTATAAATTAATAACTAAATATTTGATGACATGCACAGTTTGGTTCCGTGATTTTACTATATGTGTATTGCTTTCCAAGCTGGGATGAGCTCCATACTGAGCGCTGGGTTAGTCAACCGAGGTGCGAAGCACTGAGGTCAGCTAAAAGTACGAAGCTGGAATAAGCCTTCCCACGAGGTAGCTACATGCCTGGTCTGTAACTGATATATTATAATGGGCAAATAGTGCCAGTGCAGCAACATGATGACATGAAACTTGTCCACGAGGACATGTGCAAGAAGTTGAGGTTATGTTTTTGTCTTCATCGAAGAAGATCTACAAAGTAAAAATATATACTTAGTATATATTCGTTACTACTTAGAATCCATCTGAAGCAGCAATCAGTATTTTAAATAATTATACTTTTTAAGCTAAAATTTATCTTACCTCAACATTGTATCACTTATCTTTCATGCTTGCCTGTACTGTACCATGTACCCAGGGGTGCCAGATCGTGTCAAGCTGAATTTGTTAGCTTCGTCGGAAAAAATCGTGAGATTTCGGAAATGGATGAGATTTGAAACTATGGATGCAAATTTTAAAAAAAGCTATTTTAAAATTAATAAAATATGGAATATATGCTGCAGATTTATTAAACATTGAGTACATAGGTTGTACATACATAAATGACTGCAAGAGAATTATAAACATTTTAAATAATTGCCATAAATAAAAAAATTAAATTAATATAAAGTAAATGTTAAATGAACTAAATATTTTATTATAGAAATAACACATGAATTCTAAAAATAAAAATATGGCTACATAGAATATAGTACATATACATAGACCTAAGTATGTATACAGAAAAAAAATTGTTCGACTACTCCCAATCTGAAGAATCTGTGTCGGGGATGACTGGTTTGGAGGGATAAAGTACTTGACTATTAATTTTTTAAAATTAAATCTGTGCTTATCTTGAAATTATGTAAATACCTATTTCTTGAAAGAACATTTAAATCCGCTTTCAACCGCAACTTGCGACTTCTTTATGTGAACCATAGATAGCAGCAGTATTTGATGATAATGCGGGAAATGATAAAATCAGTGACAGCATACATTAAATCATGTATTAAGACTAACACACATTTTTTTCTATTTAATCATTTAGTGTTACAATTTTTTATACAATTATTTTAATTAGAATTGATACAAAAATCGTGAGATAAATAGTCCTTATCGTGAGATTTGCAATGAAATCGTGAGAACTCACGATAAATCGTGAGATCTGGCACCCCTGCATGTACCATTTAATACTGAACAGAAAAAAGAAGACACTATTCAATTCAACAGTATTGGCGGTATCCAATATGAAAGAAAGTTGCCCGGAGGCTATCCAAAAATGTCCATAAAACGCTTTCCAGAGGCGAGCGTTTCCTTTCCAGAGACTTTCCATTTAAAAATATATATTTTTTAACTTTTCCTTACTGCCAATCTCTAGCGTGTTTTTAAAACTTTATTTAGTGAAACAAAAGTTATTAAATCCGTCCTACATTTTAAGTGCGGCATATGCCGCGGGTTTCAGCTAGTAAGTAATATAATTCCTTAAATAATTTATATTTTGATTAGTATTTATTATAGGTAATTCGATGAGTTAACTGAGGTTGTGTAAGCCGATTAAATACCCATCGGGTAGAGTCTAGACACAGCCATTCTTAGGGCAGCGCTAGTACCTACCTAACCTGCAATTGTGTTCATGGAGGTTAAATTGCATTATAAATAAATAAATTTTTGAAGAAATTTGCTCTATTATTTCAATTTAGACGATAACAGTAACAACTAAATTACTTAACTGTTAAACAAATCATAACAATTACGTAATCATTAAAATTTGAAATTATATTTTTTTTCTTTCACAGATATAAAAAGGTAAATAAAAACTAACCAAGCTGTTCAAAATGGTCCTAGTTTTCTTGAAGACGCAAATTTACTCGTCTTTGTATACTATTAAAAGAATTTATAAGCATTTGAGAAATTATTTTGGCACACTATTCAATAACTCTGTTTTGGAGTTTCTTGATATTATTGATAGGCGTCATATATATGTACCTACATTATTTTTCAGATAACGCAATCTTAAATAGAGGGTGTCCCATAATTTTCCATCATCTTTATATTATTTGTTTATCATGAACAAAGTCTAGGCATGCCGAGTACTAGGTACCTTAGACACCAACCGCTGTGGTCATACGGTCAAATTCCTACATAGAATTTTGCCGAGATTAAGGAGTTCCAACACTAGCAAGGGATCTTTGTCTATTGTAGTGATAGCTCCACTTTTTACTAGCTACTACTTATGCAATGACTCAATGCTTAATATGCCTATTTTATTTAGTATTTGCCCTATTATTTCTGTTAAAATCAATTTTATTTTTAACTAAACATTAATATTGCGACACCCAGGGTCGGGTGTGACAATCCAGTTATCTATTAATTGAAATTCAACTCTTAATTGTGCTTTTATAAATACTAAATGACATTAACTGTCAGCTTAACTTTAAAATCCAATTAAACCAAGAATTGACAACTATCCATTACAATGACACCTCAATCAATCAATTCACTAAGTACTGTATTCTGTTTATTTCACTCTTTCTTTTTATTGTTTGTTATTCAAAATGCTTTTATACTAATTAACTAAAACAAACCTGACCACTTCTCAAGTTGTCACTGCAATTATCCAAATATGACAGATCTCAATGTCCACAGCTCCTGATGCTCACGGCCAGCAACTATAACAGCTTACTCCTCCAATAGCCAAAACTACGTCGCTCTGTCACCCTTCAAAACACATCTAACCTGTCAAACTCCAACTGTCCGTAGAATCTGATCCTGCCCCTTTCATTAATGTTACTGCCACGCCAATAGACTCCTGGTAAGTTTCCTTATTATAGATGATTCCAAACTAATCCTCTTTATTCTTCAGCTATTACTTTAGATCCAGCACTACCCGCAGAAAATGTCCAAATCAAGTAGATGCTCCCATCAACTTCCCTCTAAACGATCGGCTCGTCTTCCAAACAACCACCAATGTCACCAATGAATATTAATTATCTCTAACATGAACCATTAAATCCAAATCCATCCAATTCTCTTGTTATTTGCGTTTAATAATTGTATAGCACAATATCTTCACCGATTGTAATGTTTTATTATTTCAATATTATATTTTCACATTTTCACCTCGTAGATTTGTTAATAGCCTATTTATTTATATTTTACCGAAGATTAATATAAAATAAGCATAATTTCAATTTTTGTATTAGCGAAATGAGTTTTCAAAATTCTGTGTACATTTTTCTATGAGTTGTTATTCTAGCTTCCAAACAAAATCTTGGTCTCTGATGGTTACTATTCTTACTGCCCTCTTAAAATATTAAATGTCCTAACTATTATATGTTACAATCCATTATTATTAAAGCAACCATAATTGTCAATATAACCTTGGTTTACACTTTTTATCATGGTTGACCTCACCATAAAAATTATTTTAAAACCAATACCCATCTTATTTAAAAACCCCTCAACATTTGGTTGTATTGATCTTCTAAGTTTATCATAATTTTTATTTTTATTGAACCACTATAACCAATAGAATAGTTGTATCATAACAGTATATAATAACAAAAGTATAGCTGAGTAAACATTTATGTAATTTTATACTGCTGGATTTATCTAGGTTGCCATGATTTATTTTAAACCAAAGACAATATCAGATTTCTCTTTTATTTAGGTAAATTATTGCAGTTTTTCTTATCTAATACATATATAGTCGGCCATGAAATTAAGAACTACATAGTTTTTAAATATTCTTAATTTTATACAAGCATCCTCAAGAAGCTGATTAATATATTACCTAATTATAATATTTCCATATCTCTGAGCAGTAACAGTTCCGTGAAAAATATGCGTCCGATAATACATCTTTTAGGAAGCAGTAATCCAAATACCAACTTTTAACGGATGAAGGGGAGTTTCACGAAAGGTATGAGGATTTTCAGCAGTCCATAACCTCACATTTTGTGAATTTATGTAGCCCGAAATGGTGAACCAATTCTCGTCAGAAAAAAGCATTAAATTTAACAATTCGTCATAATTAATTAAATTTTGTTGAAACCACTGGCAAACAAAATTAGCCTTTTGTCATCTGCTGGCAGCAACTTATGTAAAGCAAGTATTTTGTACGAGAATAGCTTTAAGTTTTGTTTGACAATAGTATGGCAAGTTCGTAACGATAAACCAGTCTTCTGCGAAAGTCTAGTAGTGATGTAGTGGGTTGCTCGTTGATATGTTGACGTCATCATCATTAACTGTATTTTGAGTACGAACTCTTAGTCTAGCAGCTCTACCTCTATGAGTAATGCCTAGCTGTATCTCAGAATAAAACAACACATCTTTTAAGTGAGCTGTAAAAATCTCCTTCAAGGAAAGCAATGTCTGAATATTGTTGCCAAAATTCTGCTAAACATAGCCACTGCACTGTAATTCCATTCACCGTTCACTCGAACACCATTCCGAAAATATAATTTAATTATAAATTTTTTGTGTTCTACTGTAAAAAAACATTACAACCGAAGGATCGTTTAGCAGCAGTTCCTGATACACTTGCAACTGGTAAGGAAAATAATGCAAATTGTTTCTTAATATGCTATGAGATGTTGTATATGAAATATTTAATTGCTGTCCTAAGTGGCGAACAGATACATATGATTGTTCTTGCACAATTTGTCTCGCATTATTAACTATTTCTTCTGTGCGTATTTATAGCCGAC
>CALNHX010009994.1:0-44307 GCA_940337035.1 Agriotes lineatus
GGTCCTGACCATACATTTGTACATTGTAAAAGTGTAGATAGAAATTTAGTTAAAAACCAGGGTCTTGATGTTGGTCACCAATGCAGTTAGCAAGGTAACTAGGAACTAAAGTTTTCGCTTATTGTCAAAAAAATTTCATTAAACTAGCGAAAGCAACAATGAATCGCTTGATTAGTTTCTTTTGTTAGCTGTTTTGGCATTTTGAAGATATTATATTATATATTTGCAAAAATTTTGTCATAACGTTTGCAGTGTTCAACAGCTGTCAAAGGTGACATTCGTGATATTTTTAAGGTTGGGTTAGTATACTTTAAAACATATTAGAAGTCACAGCCTGCTCTGAGTTGCGCTGATGTTGATAAAAGACTATAACCATAATTGTTTGTAATAGTTACATGTGTAGCGTTCATTTAATAAGTACCTATTAACATATCTAGAAATGTTATGAGTATCATAACTGCCATAGATGTTGTTTTTAAGGCATCTAAGGCTGTTATGATTCATAACGTCCGTGGTTTGTTTAATAGTTTATCGGTTGCAGTATGGTAATGGGTTGCCACGCACGGCAAAGGAATATTACCGTACAGATACAGTTATGACTTAGTTACCAGCCTACTTTTGTATATGTAAACAAAAGCTTAATATCCTGAAACTGGTAAATAAATATAACATATGAGCAAATGAAACGAAATCAGGCTTGGTTTCCAAAAAAAAGTCATGTGCTCTATTACTTCTGATGTTTTTAATTTAATATGACAGTTATTATAACAGTAGTGGTCAAATTGTTTAAATTATCAAATTTGTAATTACACACGTTTAATCAATAAACACTTCAGCAGTTCTTATAATTTAATATGGAATTATTGATGTAGCATTATAAGATTGTTTTAAGTGTTGGTTTTATGTTATTTGCAAATAAAATGTTGACGACAGTCAATGACAGTTATGCAATGGTTTAGGTTATGTATGTGTATTTCATTCTACAACATTAACATAATGTGATTAATAATCGACATATGTTTCAATTTTCAAAGCCAAGCTTGATTTCGTTTGCTCACATGTTAGTTTTTAATTTACAGAGACAGGGGTCGTTTCATTAGAGTATTTTAACTTTTACTAGTATCTACATATTAGACATTTTACTGTATGTTCAATATAGCACTTTAACTTACAGCATCATAATAATCGCATTCAGTTATTTAAATCAAGTCTTTGGTATATTGGTACATACTACCTGTTAGTCTTAAAACGTGTAGCAGCAAGACATTAAAACAAGATTTGACATTAATTCTCCAAACCAACTCCTTTCATATGCTAGAAGAGTTTTTGAACAGTCGATATTAAATGATTGGAGTACAATAAGCATAATGTAGTTTTCTGAGTTAGTCTATGATGAATGTAGGTAGTTGTTTCAGTTTTAAGCATTTGTATATATACATTTTGTCTAATTTCTTAGTGGAACCTTTTTTCTTATATTATGTGTTTTTACGTTGTTTTAACTGTGACATGTATACATTTCATAATTGTCTAATTTTAAGTAAGCTCTATTATCTGATCGAGGGGGACCGAATAAATGTTATGATTATGATTGATTGATCTACACCAGTGCTTAGAAGTAAACAAAACGTGTAGAAAACAACAAGAAAACATAAAACAACTGAATACCGCCGTGAGAAAATATTCTCACCCATGACATTTTGCGGGGGTTATATATCTGTAAAAGTCTGAAACAATAGAATAATAGACCGAATTAGTTCCAATAAATTGAAATAACAATTTAAACGTGTAAGAAGAAATATCAATAGTTTAATTGCAATGAAAACGATAAAAAAATTATATCATGGACACCCTGTATATGTTTTCAGATAAAGCTGCCAAAAAATCTTAGTTTTAACCATTTTCTCGCTAAAAAGTTTTGAAAATTTATGATAATCACAGGTCTGCGACCAAATTTTTTTCTTTAAAATAAGGGGTGATTCTTATGTATTTTGGTGCGCTGAGTTCGGATTTGCCCTCAGTTTTTTCCCAGCACGTAAGCATTTTCCGGCAAAATGCATTTTTCTGCGGGATTGCCTACCTTAAGGCGTATATTTATGAATATGCCGAAAAAAGTTGTTTTTCCTATTCGGCTTCATAGTTTTATATTAGAAACTATGAAATATGATAAAAATTAGTATATTTAACAGTATTAGTCAGCGTATGAATCATGGAAACCCATTACCTTAATAGTATGCAATTAAGGTTTATCGCTTTTCTTCGGTGTTTTCAGATTCCAATGTTACTGTAATGAATGTTTTTGGTTATTAAAAGTACATAAATAAATAGGAGAAATTCTTTCTGGTAATTAGCGTAATTGTGGTGAACATTATTGACAAATGAAACCTGGATTTTCCCATTGCCCTATATATACCCCTCGTAGTCCTTCGAGTTGTTCATTTCAATTTAAATATTCTTAAAGTGTCTTTCAAAATGTCTTCAAGAGCTTGTGTTAATAATCCTGATAGTTTCTGT
This sequence comes from Agriotes lineatus, assembly GCA_940337035.1. NCBI lineage: Eukaryota > Metazoa > Arthropoda > Insecta > Coleoptera > Elateridae > Agriotes > Agriotes lineatus. The sequence continues at coordinate 2,512 of CALNHX010009994.1, forward strand.
TACATTTGTGGCGAACTTGTATTAAAAAAACAATCTCGAAGTATTTTACGGAGTTTATTAAAAAAGTGTACTTTGCCTATTTTGGTGTGAAGATCGGAGATCAAGAAAAATCTTGGGCCCCTCATGGAGTGTGTTCAGGCTGTGTTGAAGGACTTCGCATGTGGTCTAAAGGAAAGGTGAAATCTTTTCGTTTGGGGTGCCTATGATTTGGAGAGAGCCGAGAAACCACGGCGATGACTGCTACTTTTGTTCTTGCAACATACAAGGGTACAATGCCAAAAATAAAAAGATATATGTTACCCAAACATGCAATCTGCACTTCGGCCTGTGCCTCATGGACCCGGTATTCCAGTACCAGTGCCCCCACACAATTTTGACGATTTGCCAGAGTCATCAGAGAGCGAGTCAGAGCAGTTGGATGATTGAGTTTCAAGTCGAAGACTGTGGACCCCAACAGTTTTCACAAGAAGAATTAACGACCTCGTTCGTGATTTAGGGCTTTCTAAGAGTCTGCTGAATTACTGGGCTCTAGACTTCAAGAAAAGAACTTGTTGAGATCTGGAACTTCATTCTCTTGGTACAGAAGCAGAGAAAAACAATTTGAGTCAAATTGTTCTCAAGATGGCGAACTTGTATATTGTTCTGATGTTCCCAAGTTGATGTCAATGTTTAACATTCAACATGTGTCAGATGAATGGAGGCTTTTTATTGACTCGTCAAAAAGAAGTTTAAAAGCAGTTTTGCTACACAACGGCAATAATACGCTTCTGTACCCGGTGGGAGACTCTGTGCATCTAAAAGAAAAGTATGACAACATGGCTTTTTATCCTTGATAAATTGAAATATAAGGAGTTTGGATGGCCTATCTGTGGTGATCTCAAAGTCATCTCTATGGTGCTTGGACAACAAGGTGGCTATACGAAATTCCCCTGTGTCCTATGTGAGTGGGATAGCCGGGCAAAAGCACAGCACTGGAGCCAAAAAGTGTGGCCAACGAGAACTTTGAAGGTTGGAGAAAAAAATGTTCACTTTGAGTCTTTGGTTGATCCCTAAAAAGTGCTTTTACCCCCACTTCACATCAAGCTTGGACTGATGAAGCAGTTTGTCAAGGCATTGCCAAAAGATGGCAAAACGTTCAAATACCTTGAAAAGAATTCCCGGGACTGTCTGAGGCAAAGTTAAAGAGGGGTGTTTTTGTTGGCCCGGACATTCGGAAACTAATGAAAGACAATCAGTTTGAAAAGGGTGATGAAAAAAGCTGAGAAGAGGGCGTGGATATAATTTAAAGAAGTTGTGATTAAGTTTTTGGGGAACATAAGGACCCGGATTATGAAGAAATTGTAAATAAAATGTTGAAATGTTTTAAAACCTTGGGGTGCTCCATGAGCTTGAAACTTCACTTTTGAACTCCCATTTGAGTTATTTCCCAGAAAACCTTGGTGCCGTAAGTGAAGAGCAGGGCGAGAGGTTCCACCAAGACATCAAAGAAATGGAACGGAGGTACCAAGGACGATGGGATGTGAATATGGTGGGAGACTACTGTTGGATGCTTCATAGAGAACTTCCAGACATCCCACACAAACGGAAAAGCTCAAGACGGAGTTTTGGGGGAAAAAGATGTAGATATTATAAAGATTAAAGAATTATAAATCCTTATTGTATATACTACATATTATTTTTATCAAATTGTATTTAAAAATGTAAATAAACCACTAGTAATATAGATTTTTTTTATTTCAAAATGCTTTTTACTATATGTACTGCGGGTTTTGCATAACTTTTCTTTTCATTTTGCGGAAAATCCCTACGTGCTGGAGAAAAACTGAGGTCATATTTGGACTCAGCGCGCCAAAATACATACGATTCACCCATTACGGTAGAAAAAAAATCAAAAAATTTCAATTTGCAGGCCTGTGTAATCGAATGGTGTTCCAAGATCATTTGGAGGGCGACGCAAAGTCAATAAAATGTAAAAGAAAATTTTTGCTTTTCTTATTTTTACTATCTGATTTTATTATTAACTTTTTAAGCGCCTAAGACGCATTCATTCAACGATTAAAATTTCATTACTACAAAAAATGAATTTTCCAACACGTTTAATAAAAATTTTGTTCGAACACTTACTTAGTTCAATTTACAGATTAGTAATTATTTTTCAATGTAAATTTTAAATTTTTTTAAAAGCGCATTTTTCAGCACGTGTAATCCTTTACCGGCGTCAGCGGCACGGTTCCAAAATAACAAATCCTCGAAAACAAATCCTTTTGCACACTCACAACCACCAACCGCCCTCCCTCCACAGCGCTTTATTTCCTCAAGCGCAAAATGCAAGCCAAAATTGTGAAAGAAGCCGGCAAGCTCGCAAATCACAGAACGGCAACATTTCAGCACTTACGGAAAACAGAACGCAAATGGAAAGTTTCAGTGATCTTTCAGGATCCCTCGGTCTACTGGCGTCTCGGGATAAACTTGGTCGATCTAATTATAAATAGATTTTATTTATCCTGCACGTCACGTCGTAGCCGATTGGGCGGAAGCGCGTGCCAATTTTATTAATAGGCAGCACGTGCTTCCTGCGACGCTGGAGCGCAAAGGATAACTTGGGATTGACAGGTTCGCATATGCGTCAGTTCGGATAAAAGGTTTTCCTTTTGGCTTGCCTCCGCCAGATTAAAAGAGAACGTTTGTGTGCTGTGTTTGTAAAATGTAGAATAATAAATAAATCTTCATGGAAACTAATTGATTTTAGCAGGTATTTAGACAAGCATCTAGGACTCACATAAGGTGAATAACTTTGCATAGATCCTTTTATTCACTCGTATAATACACATTTAAATTGAGAAGCAACCTGTATAATAATCCACAAAAAATCTATCGTGCCAAGCAGGGCCGTAACTAGGTATAGGCCGAGTAGGCCCCCGCCTACTGGCGCAAGCGGCAAGGGGGCGCCAAAATGGCACTGAAAAAATTTCTTTCGTTCTAATAAAAAATAAATAAGCAGTGGCCAATTTTGCAAAAAAAATTATAATATTAGCGATTTAAGTCCAAATAATGCCAATTATAATATGTGAGTTGCGCCCAATTTTGTCGATACATTACATTGCCTTGTGCAATTTGCAAAGGGAATGTTATATCTACCAGATTTATTTTATAGTTCTCACTTATATCTATCACGACATTACAATTATTAGCTTATTAGTCCACCGCCATAGGTGGTCTTATTTTAATTATAAAAATGTTTCCATTTTTAAAACAATGTAATGCAGCAGTGGCGACAAACTCACTTAATGCTGCTAAAAATACAGAAACCCTTAGTAAAGCGAATCGCATGAATTAGGAAATTAAAAAAAAAAATTGCAGCCAGTGGGTTGAACGCGCGTTCACTGAATAATGCATATGCTTATCGTTGCGCTATAAAGACGCAGTGGCGTTCCGACTTTGGCTGCACCATATGTTTATATTGCTATGGTTTTTAAGCCCTACCAATCAGCTCTGTTAGCATTTCCAAATTAATGGACATTTCATGAAAGCTCAGAGTGAGATATTTTATATAACTGCAAAGCTAAAATTTGAATTTGCCAGAATGAATACATTTGTAATGAGATGCCAGTACACCCTTGTGTTGACAATTTACCCGGGTACAAGTGGAAGTATGGGTTTTCAATTTCCCTCATATGAAAATAATTTGCCACCGTGCGGTCTCCGAGAGTTCGCCTTACCCATCACAGCCTACGATCCTGAGCCACAGGCAGAAAGAAGTTTCTGAGCCCGGGGTTTCTACTGCTGCACCTCCGTCCAGCGTATAGGAGTCCGGCACGTCCAATCCAGCACCCCAGGAGAAGATCCGGCACTTGACGTCATCCGAGAAGCTTGCCGCAGACTGCAGAAATCGCAGGTAGTTTTACAAGAAAATATTGGCGCTAGAAGCCGGAAACTTACCATAAAGCAAGAGTACAAGCTGAGGAAGCCGATTCCAGGCGTATTAAACATGCTATTAAAAGTCATAGAGCCGGAAATTGCAATAATCAAAGTTAAGGTTATGGTTTTTCCAAAACCGACGCTATAAAAACAAATGAAATAGCGTGCCCGCACGATCTGAAACAAAATACAAATTAATGCCGGGGAAAACAGCCTAATTCAAATATTTACCGATAGGACTTTGATCGATTTCAGTCAATAGGCGCAATCTTGCAAACGGCGTCCATCTTGGGTTAACACTTGACCTAATTTTGATTTTCGATTGTGCGCGTTTAAGCTAATGCGGAGACAGATCCGTTTTAAATAATTTCATAAATTGTGCATTAGGGTGGACCTAACCGAGACCGAGTCTCTGCTTTATCGATTTGAGCTAGCGTATTGGATTAATTGAAGATAAATAAAATATTATAAAGGGCATACAACTATTGATTTGTATCTATCAATTTACAAGCAACTTTAATCAACCTAAGATTTGATAACACGAATACAAAATATATTTGCGTGGTACCCTTATTAACATATTACAACAATAATTAGACAATGCCATTCCAATATATAGGGATTGGTAAAATGTTCTGCTGACTAAATAATATGTACTTTTTTAAAAATTGGAATTGTGTTTTCTAATCTTGTTTCCTGTTCTCATTTTATTTGTGTTGTATTTTCTAATCTTAACATTTAGCTGTTTATTTTTAAAATGTTTGAATAAAAAATGTTGGATTTATTTTGAATACCTACCTTTTTGGTTTGAAACACATTACATCATATATCCGGAGATAAATGTAGAAGTCATACAGTATCATTAGTGTTTTTTGTCACATATATCGTTTTTCTACTGAGGAGCGCAAAACTGTTGGCTTGCCTACAATTAAAGTTTGCCTAGTTACGGCCCTGGGTGCCAAGTGATATTAATCAATTTTGGGTCGTATACAGGCTAACTCAAACTACTAACGTTTTCAAAATTTCTGCATGCCTGTCAAATTCATAGAAAATGTTTCGATAGACTTAGATAGTCGCCAAATTTATTAATTTAGTACTTTCGCCGTAGAAATTGTGTTCTAAAGTTAATATATAGCACTGATTTGTCCATATTGTCACGTTTTACTCCCCCTGTATCCTAAACTGGGGCAGTAATTAATTACTTTGTAATTAATTCCTTTCTGTTGATTTGTCTGGATTGGAATTACTTCTTAAAATGTGCCAATTACTGTATTGATAATTGCCATTTTTATTAAAAAGTACTTGACAATTACGTTCTGAATGTAATAAATTACTACGTTCAGATTTGAGTAATTAAATTACTGTAAAGTAGTTTCAGATTAGTTAAGAGTACTTTTAGATTGCTTTAAAAGTATTTGAATTACTTCTGGTAATGAAATCACTCACGGTAATTGAATTACTTTCTGGTCATTCTTAGACTAAATTTCTGGCTTCGATTGTGTATTAAATCTCCAGAACGTAAAAAATAAGATAAGGCGTTGTTACATTAGGAAACTAAGCAAATTGCAATTGGGGGATATTTCCGGAACAATAGAAGTATAATTTAGGACCTTCTATGACTAGATGGATAATAGCTAATTTTGTGCAACGTTTCCAATTCCAAGACGTGTGCACTAGCAAAAAGGCAAATATTTGATGCAGACACGTACGTTTTTAGATAGGATGTGCATATGTTGTGTTTTATGTAGCAGTAGTAACTTGCTAATAATTATTGTGCAAGAAGCGAAAAATATGTCTGCGGTAAGTACTACAGGTTATAGCATAATGTAAGGTAAAAATATTATTTATTAATTTCAATTTGCTTGATCGAACGATATAATAGTACAGAGCTATCTAAATACTACTAAATACAAATATACTCAAACGACAACGTAATTGAAAAAATAATTTATGTAGTGCAATTTCAATTACCAAAAACTTGATAATTGAATTGCTATTTCATTTGAATAATCAAAATATCTGGTAATTCAAGTACTTCATTGGGCGGTAATTGGTAGGAATTTACTTCTTAAAAGTAACTTGCCCAGCTCTGCTCTGTTTAGAAGCAACATATATAAGGCGTATTTTAAATCAAGCGTATGGCGCCAGGAGGTATATTGTGACATCAAAGGAAGTCAAATACTCCTGTAGTGTTTTGGCTTTAGATCCGTACTTTACGAATACAGTTTTGAAAGACACGTTTAGATTTTGCTTGTAACAATAGAAAGCTCGAATTGATTTGGATTATATTGGGTATGACATCCCAAATGGTTGTACGCCATCTTAGCTATTATCGGTGCACTACTTGCGGATGAAATATAAGAGTCACGACACAGATCCGACAGTAACTACTTAATGGCAAGGGCGATGACTTTGAAATTTTTGCCATCAATAGACTTTCATCGGAATTTGTTGTGTCTGTAATTTTTGATTAAATATTAAAGTATTAACTGTACCTTCATTAATGGCGTATATAATGCTTCTTAACAAATATTAAATTGCCATGTTGCTATGTTTAGTTTCCCAGAAAACATCTACCTAGATTACACCTGTTTCCAAAAATCAGTCACGCAGATTTTATTTTTTTTTGTTTGAATTGTAAGAAATATCAAAAATAACCAATGAATGTTTTTTTTCCTTTTCGTTAAATAGTGACTGCATGATTACTGACATAACACCCTTATTTTATCCACTAGTAATCTACCAATAACAACCAATATAATTTCAAAAGATAACTTACCTTACACCAATTTGGACTGTTGTACCGAGGATCATCGAAAAAGATCGAATGATTCTATTGCTATAAGCAAACTGCGCATTTGAAGTGAAAAACCTTCCTATATTACAATGTACTTTAAGAACCTACACCTAAACTCAAGAAAAGCTTTGTGTAGCTGCATAGCAAGTACAAAAAATATTGTGTCATTGTGTTGTAATGTTGTTACATCTAGTTGATGGTAAAGAACAAGAACATATTGGTTTTAATTTAAAATAATTAAAAACACATATGATACAGAATGTATAACTTCAACTACGAACTGTAACTGTGGACTGTAGAACTGCCCTGTTTTAAACTGCACACAAGCGTATATACAGTGTGGAAATAAAGTAAAGGATAAATTCAGTAACTTCGTTGATATTAATTTTTATGAAAAAATCTCGAAGGGGTGTAGTGATTTTGACCATAGGGAATATCTTGAGCTGATTTTCAGTTTCTTATGTAATTTGCTTTTCATGATATGGCGTCATCGATTTTTTTAAGTAACAACCAAGATTTTTTATTATTGATTTTGGCAGTACTTTTTATGTTGTTTTCAATGATATAAATTTTTAATATGTTACATCTAAAACAAATCGAGAAAAATGGTCTCAAAGTTTAAATATTAAAAACCAATGAAATAAGCAAAATAAATTTAGTTACAGGTGGATTAACTTTGAATGGAGTTCTAGTTATATTTTTCAATTGTTTTCTTTTAAATTTCAATAAAAACGAATGTACCGTCAATCGTCAAACGTAAGTAACTAGATTTATTTTGCTCATTTTATTGGTTTTTAATATTTAAACTTTAAGATAATTTTTATCGATTTTTTCAGATGTAGTATATTGAAAATTTTATATCATTGAAAACAACATAAAAAGTAGTACCAAAATCAATAATAAAAAATACAGGTTGTCATTAAAAAATAAGTCGATGACGTCATAACTTTTAAAATAAAGGACATAGCAACATAAAGGTGGTTGTAGTGTCAGTGTTCAATACAGCTTCACCGTTCATATAAACTATTTGGCTGTTGACCTGCATATAAATAAAAATACTTTTTAAGTGCATATGTCGACAAATTGTATTATGGCAACGTTCGGAGTTTCTAATGACTTATATGGAATTGTATAAACAAATCGCAGTGATTGTTTTCGGCTGAAAGTTAAAGAAAAGTGATTTAGAAGAGGGAATTGTTCCAATGGATCTATTTGTCAAAAGTCTTTAAAATATTAATCAATTTTGGGGTTTTAAATAATTTAAACTTAGCTTTAATTTAATGTAAGTTTTCTCAGTCGCGAAACTATTATCAAAAATGTTTAGACTTAAATGGGACGTCTCTTACGCCTTAGTACGTAGTAATAAATTAATTGGCCTGTTGGTTTACCTTGCTAGTTCAGTATGCATGCAATCTATTTAAATACGCAGTCGTGGTTACTAACGGTCACTACTCGCCAAAATCAGGAAGCTGATCTGCGGCTGTAGTGTTCTCGGGCTGAAACAAACTTCAAACATATATACAAGAAAAGACAATTTGTTTGCACAAATATAAGTACTTTAAGACTTCTAAACATAAATATAAAATAAGAATGTAGACTCTATGTGCTATATAACTTGGGGCTACTCACATGCATCTTTAAACCTACATAGAACAATATATAATAGCGTCGAAATAGCTGTCCTAAAAACCGCAAACATTAAACTGTACAAAAGATTATAATATATGTAGGCATGCAAGTCAAGAGAACTGTTGTGTACACTTTCGAATTGGGGCCGTTTTGAATTGTGTCACCAAACCCTGATGGCACAACGCTTGGAAATTTACCTCAAATGCATGGGAAATGCATCGCTGAGACTCTGGTGTCGCAAGGACGGCTGTTGACGATAGGGGTCCACATTGAAGATCTCCAATGTAAGACGCTGCTTCGCTATTTGTGTACTTGTCCCGTATATAATGAAAATGTCGTTTGTTGAGCACTCAAATACGGCTTGCTATATTCAAACTTAATGCAGGAAACTCCAAACGCTGTGAGGCCTCAGCCGATTTATTTATTTCGCCGCAGGCATAATTCACTGTAAACAGCTGTAAACAACTTTTCGTTATGCTAGATTACAACGTTTAAGCCTAATTGACAATAAACAATCATGCAAATTCAAAGTGGCTATAACTATAATAAACATAAACCATTCAAGCAAGCATGGACAGATAGCCGTTACAGATAATTATAATCTGCTACAGCAAGAGTTTTCAGTAAAAAATATTTTTATTATATTACTTAAAAACTGATTTGATAATGTAGTTTTAAAACTATAAATATATAGCCTAACCTGAAACAAGGCACATAAATAAAACAGCAGCCCAGAAGAAAAACTAATAAATCTTATGGTAATCGAAAACTATGCCATATTGGACCACGGAAGAGAGACTAAAAAGTGGGAAAAATGTATCACATGATTCAATACAGTTTCCGTTTTAAAAACGAAGAAAAACTAGAAATTTCAGTAGATCATTTTTCTGAAGTGTCAAACTTTTTATTTTTATTTGTTTCGGATAGTAACTATATAGGTACCCTTCTGAACAAAAGTAATTAGTTTTGAAAGAAGATTTTAAATATTCTTACTCAGTATTCAGTAATAAACGATAATAAAAGAATTATATGTCAATATATTGATAAGAAAAATAATGGTGATTAAAATACCGAATTCTAGGAAAAAAATTAAATTAATTTGGGAACGGAGAAAGTATACATCGCTTAAGTAAAAAAATGAACAGCAGTTTGCAAAATAGTGTACCAGTTAGTAGAAAAAAATCGGTAAATGTTTAAAATTACAAAATTCTAAGTTGTTTACAATGAAACAGGAACACAATCTAGCTCACCTGAGTGTGTTTAGAATAGCACTTCAATGTATACAACCGATTTGTACCATTTGGCTATTATATATGGAGAGATAAAAAAAATGATTCTCAGCTGGCTGTGGAAATTTCAACGTATGAATAATATGTAGGTGAAATTGTAAGTTTATGTCAAATTCGAGGCTAGCAGGTTAGGTTCTGCGTGAGGCTATGCCAAATTCGAGGTTAGCAGGTTAGGTTTTGCTCCAGTCTGTATCAAAATTGACGGAAAACCTAACCTGATAACCTCGAATTAAACATAGACTTATAGTACCGCCAACATATTATTCATATGTTTAAATTTCCACAGCCTGTCGAGGATCAGTTTTTTTTACCTCTCGATACTTCTAATTAGGCTTAAGTGCGCCATTATGACTTTTAAAAGCAAGCCAGTGTATTTTGCGTGTTTCGGAGCAATTAGAGCTGGAGCAGAGATTGAATAATTTTTGGCGCAATTGAGTACGTACGCGCAAGATTTCTATTGTTCGGTGCGCACTCCGATATGCTTCACGGCCATATGCCAGCACAAAGACGTAGTTGAAACGGGGCGTAAATTAAATTGTTGTTGAAAGAAATTTCTTCTTGTTTTTTCATATAAGAGAATTGGAGTCATCTGCATTTTTTTTAAGTTAATGTCTGCAGCTTAGTACCAGTGCATATCAACGTTTCGTCCCTATCAACAGGCGCTGTTCTCAACTACGACTGGGGTAAATAAGGTAAGCGAGATCTCATTACTATTGAGCTAGAAGTCAATAAGAGATGGAAAATTTAATTTATCAAAACGGAGCGACAACAAACCGCCGTGCTACAACAAATTATTCGTTTAGAACAACTTCAGCCAACTTGGTCGACGCTATTATTTATGGTTGCTACGATGGTAAATAGATGGACGCTAAGTGTAATAAAACTTAAATCCTTTAGTTAAGAGCAAATCAAAATATTTTCAAAATAGGCGTACGAAGCATGTAGTAGATATAGTATATTAAGTATCACTTTTCTTGTCGAGAATTGGTCATGCACAATGACGATAACCAATATTTAACACGAATTCTTTTTAGTACTCGTTAGTATTTCTCATTAAATAAATCACCCACCGAGAAGGTACGTACAGCAGGATCTCCATTGCATGGATATGCAGACAATTTTTTTTTAAATATCAAAATGGTAAATGGTTTAACGCAGTGATGTATGAAACACTTTTCGAAAGATCGCTAGTAACTGCAGGACCTTAAGAATTGAATTTCAAAAGGTACAATGGCTATCAATCAAAACATTAAAGAAGTGGTGAAATATAATAAAAAACCAAAAGTTCCATTAACATGTCAGACGTTTGGTCACCAATGATATGCATATTTACAAAGCAGGTGGTTGAAAAACATTATTTTTGTTTCGCCGGACATTAAATTTGTACTTGTAAACTTCAATTCTCAAAAAGAAAATCGTCAGTAAGGCAACTGCCAGAAATTATAAATTGGTTTTGCAATGCTGCGAGTGCAAAACAAGACTTAATTATTGCTGGCTGATTTCAACTACAATAATTTCTCTATGGAACCATAACTCCGGACGAATAACTTCATAACTATCCGGGACGTTTTGGCTGAGAGTTCAGTTTCATTATTTTGTACTTTAGGACAGGCAGTATGACACCAATTTGGCAAGCCAGCTTAACGTATCTAATTAGAGATTTTATAAATGTTGTGATGATGTTAGATCATTATTAACTAGTTTAAGTGGAAATATCATAAAAATTAAATAGTAAATTTGACAATATTTCTCTTTTCATCTAAGAATCATAAGAACTTTTATATATTGCGGTAATATTTAACGCTATAATTACGTGTCAAATTAATGTCTTTGAATTCGATTTGGTTTTCCTACGTTTATAATCAGCTATCAAGGCTGAATAATTACTATTTACAGTACTACAGCGATTTTCATATAATTAAATGATAAATATCATTAATTAATCATGGTATGTGAATAATTATAATTTTCTGAAATTACATACATTGATATAAATTCAATTTTTCAGTTTAATAAAAAGACATTCTAAAAAATTTTAAAATTCAAATAATTATTTAAGCTATTTCCAGGAACTAGGTTTCTGTATTTTAAATTATAGAAGAAGCGTGAAGAAATTTATAAGAACTTGGGCATATAAGTGAGTCATAACAACACCCCAAGTGGCACGTTCGATAGGTTTGACCATCAAGAGAGCTTATGTTAAGTGTGCAGGGCACAGAGTTTTCCTACCACAAGTTGTCGATTATCTCTGGTGATCTTACACAAAGTCTTACCATCCCATGAGAAAGGGTTGTATGCACCCTACGTCAAGTTCAGATACAGTTTCGCCCTTCGTGGAGGCGAAATGCTTCTTGAATATGAGTAGGGTTACCAACATTGAATCGACGCTGACCCGAAGAAAATAATTTTGGGGGATGAAAGCCTGGGGATAAAATTTATAAAAAAGATGAAAATGCAGTAGTTTTTGACATTATAAAGGTATGATTTCAAAAATTATATAATATCTTTTAAATAGTATATGAAATGCGATAGGTTTTACTCCTCCGTGAATACAATAAATTTGAACACAACGTCCCGTACGCCTTAATATTTAAATAATGATTTGCCTTTTTATCCCTTAGCTAGTGCAATGAACGAGAAACTCTCTGAAGATCTAAGTTAGTGGCTTATGAAAAATCACTATCTGCTAGAACAGGAATATGGTTCTCTCTTGTAGTATTGGTCGGACTTAAACCTAACTTTAAATAATGCACAAGAACAGCCGATTTGTTTACTTTACTTATTGATTTAAAAACACAAATAAAAACGCATAAAAACATAAAGAACACACATTTAAACTCACAAAACAAATAGAACACAATAGAATTACATTTTCAACCAACCTACGTGCGCTATAGCTTAAGGCTATTCGCAGGTATGCTGCAAACATACATGCACAACGTAAAACATCATCAAAAAGAACTTTGAAATAATTATCTTTGAAAAGAGCGCATATGTTAAAATGTCTTTACCAAAAACGCAATGTCAAAATTGCATGCAGCGATACTTATTTAAGTCCGGACCTGTTTAAATTTACTTGCAAGCTACACAGATATTATTCGCTGATTCAACACATTCCTTCGCTTTTAAAAAAAATCGCAGTTAAACGCAACCTTAATACGCTGGCAAAAACATTTTACTTGGAACTGGCTGCTGCTTGGAAACCGCACGCCTCGATTGCATCACCCGCTCCTGGTGGACATGATGCTGGGAGCCTCAGAGCGCGTGTAACCCTTGTAAGAACAGTTGAGTTCGAGCTTCTCAAAATGGATGACCCTTTAAATATAGCACAATGGGTGTACTTACATGTACACTCGGAAAATGCGTTTTAGAAATTTACAAACGCTGGCTCGCTGCACTTTAACACTATTTGCAGCAAACGTTGGCTGCCAGGCTCTCTCAGGCCGCTTTAAGTCGAAAAAATTCATGCAGCTCTCAGAAGAGCCTGCTTGAGACAGCAGTCTTTGGAGTCGTCTTTGTTAAATTTGCATAAGTTGGGAATCCCCGCAATCCGCGTACAGAGTGTGTTTCTGGCTGCAAACACGAAAATCGAAATTTACAATATACGTCCAGCACATGACTGGATTTGTGAACATTTGGTTAAATAAAATACAATACTAAAGCTAATAATAAAACAATAAATTCAACTTGGCATTTATATTTAAACATGAAAATAAACGCTATGCGTGCGGGATCCAGCTGTCCAGTTACACATAGCATAATTCTCGGCTTATATAAATTAGGAATTTAAGAATAAAACTACTTTATACAGTTCATAAAATAAAATTTAAAAAATCCATCTTAGAAGTTACGTAAACTATTACGAAACTACATTTTTCTGAATTTTTTTAAAAATATTATTTTATACAATTATATATTTTGTTTCTTTGGGCACTTTCTGCCAATGAGTTCTGGTCTGGAACTTTTACATAGAACTAAATTTTTTTGCAATTCATGTATGCATCAACCTTTAGTTAACCCGAAGAATTTTATTGAAATCCCGAAGCCCGAAGAATGATTGCCAAACCCGAAGTCTTCGGGTCAAAATGACAGTGTTGGCAACACTAAATATGAGTTTAGACTGAAGGGCGTCAACTATTGCACCCAGAAGGGACATCTTACAAACAACCCAGGAACAGCCCTCAGTGCCACATCCCGCATACCAAAATATAGTACAGGGAAGCCTATTGATATACGTTTTGAATTAAACTTCCATTCATTTGAAGAGATATCTGCTGCTGCAGTTCAGATTTTTTAAGGTAAAATGATTCCCGAAGATACAGTTAGGCGGAAGAGTGTCCGCTATTGCTTCCAGAAGAGGTATCCCACGAACAACCTCCATTAGGGGATTCTGATGATATGCGTCTGTCTCTCCTTAAACCACTCTTTGTAACTTTAGAGTAGCCCTTAATGCCAGCTCCTCCACTTGGAGCACTAGTAGAGGAAGGATATAATGGCTATTAGTTGCCTTCAAAAACAGTTGTGTATTTGCCTATTTATCTGAAAATATATCTGTTCCTACACCCTATATTTAGTTTAGACATAGAGAGTAGTATTTTATTCATTTAAAACCAATTTTCCAACGATGAATTGTATCTACGGTGAATCGACGACAGCTAATCGGTGACAAGTCGGCGACAGCCAATCGACGACAGCGAATTGTCCTAGACCCACAGTTACAATCTTTGTGATGGTAAAATACTTCGTGAAAATAAATTTATGCCGAAGAGAAGTATCCTACGAATTGTCTCCTTTAGCTCTTCCTTGGAGTATTTTGATGTTACCTTCAGTTCCTCTATCGGTTCATAAACCTTCAGTAGTAGCTCCTCCACATGAAGTTCAAGTAGTGCAGGAAGGTGGAAAATGGTGTTCAAGATCACATTTGGGGTGGAACGTATAGCAGTCGTAATAGTCAGATCTACTGGGTGATCAATAATGATTGTAGGGTTCGCAACTTCGCTATGGTTGTATTGTTATCAATAATGTATACCGGGACCCACGAAAATATGTTGTTTATCAAAACTTTCTTCCCCCGCGACCATATGCGTGCACATAAAAATTTTAGATCTGTCAATAATTGATGACAGACTGTCATTCCTGTTGCAATCTACTCCATTTACTTGACATCTGCGCTGTCAAACTGACATTATGTTGGCACCACTGCTATTTTTCACATTTTAACAATGAAATTACTGTACAGTCTAATAAAAAACACATTATTTTTGATGTAGAGTCAAGAATTTTTTTTTAAATTTGACACTGACAGTGCAGATGTCAAGTAAATGGAGTATAAGTAGAATAATGAAATTATTTCTATAATTCTCATAAACTCAGTCTTTAGTAAGACTAAAACTGCATATCTGATTGCTTTATCTGGTAAGTAGATTATTTACAGAGCTTTGTTTTGAATAAGAAAATGTGAATAATTTTAGGTTACAATTTCTGATGAAAACAAATTTATATTGGAGGCTTGTTTTTGGTCTGGGAAACGTGACCAAAATGGCGTCTGGCAGTATTCACAAGCTCCTTACTTCGCCAAACTCCAGCAGCAATTCGCAAACAATGACGTTAGCTATGAAACTTTCACACATGTTCGTCGCATTATCAACCGATTTTGGGATACTGGCAGTATCTCCAAGGGTAAATCTCCTGGCAAAAGGCCTGCGCTTAATGAAAAAGCCTTAGAAGATATTCAGAAGAGATAGGAACCAAGCCCCAATAAATATTTAAGGCGACTGTCTGCTGAAACTAGTAATGCGTATAATATGTTTTTATTACTAAATGCTGATTATTATTAAATGTGGGGCTTTCGTATGGAACATGCCAGATGGCTTACCGAAAAAAGCTGCATGTGCACCCATACAACGATGGAGTATTTATTACAATATTTCCAGGATAGACTAATAAGCACAGGTCGATGGTCACAAATTGTATTTTTTTGCTAATTTTGTCTCATCTTTGTTGTTATATTGTGTGTTTTTAATATAAGAAACGTTCTTGTCTTTATGTGATTTCAATTTTATAATTAAAACTGGTTATATGTTATTTTAGTTCTTCTTGTATGCTTGTTCAATTTTATTAACTTTTTGTGTAACAAAACGTGCACTATGTATAATTTAAAACGTTGCAATAATATATTTATTTTTAATATACCACCAGCTTTTAAATTTCTCGCCCAATCTGAAATACCCGCCTGTACGCCACTGGAAATAGTTGGGACCACTGCATGTGCTAAGTGGATAATAGCTTTATTTGAAGAAGGCGGCACATTCAATCATTGTTGATCACCCGGTATAATACTAATTGCTCAACGTACGAAAACTCTGGACCACTAGACTAGTATTGCGTAACAAAATATCGGTGTGAAACCATATAAAGCAACAGGATATCCTTTAGAGCAGGTCCTCATAGTATATCTATTGCGCGGCGACATTTTCTCAACGCCACGCCTGCTTTTTGTTGAATAATGTTAAAATAAATTATGTTACCGCTACAATTCGAATGTGATATCTTTTTTTGCAGGCTCATTTCTTACCAGAGGCTGGAAATCATTAAAGTAATTTTAGTTTTGTTGATGACTTCTCTGAATAACGCTAAGCAGGAACAGCTAAATTAACCTCTTAAGTTCCTCAGCCAGGATATTCTAAGCTTCCCTACATTTCTCTTCTCTCTAATTTGGCTCTGCATGATTAACTTTAACAACGAGTATTTGGTTCGCCTCATTATATGTTCAAGGTATACGGGTGGCTCATTCTTATTGTAAAAATAATGTTACAATCTTTCCTCATTCTGTGTAAGACTTCGTTGTTTGTAACCATATTAATCCAGGATATGCAGTGCATCCTGCTGTAATACCTCATTACAAATGCATTGATGTTATTTAGGGGTTATCTTTTTCAACGTTCAAGTCTTCACACCATACAGCAGGGTGGAGAAGATATAGCAAAGTAAATTTTCATTTGTAGATCAAGGATGATATTCTGTTTACAGAGCAATTTCTTTATTCTTACAAATTCAAATCTTACTATTCCATCCTGGTCTTCACTTCTTTCATATCATCTCCAATCTGGTCAAGTCAAGCACCCAGGTACTTATCTGGGACTTTTTCTATAACAGTGTTAGAAATAACCAGCCTCTCTCTTATACGCATATATTGCATCACTACCATAGACTTGGGTTTCTTTACATTCATCTCTAGTTCGTATTTATTGCATTATTATTTTTTTTCTTTAAGTAATCGTTGAAGGTCGGACATTTTATCCGCTAATATGGATGCATCGTTAATCCAGTTACTATAAATCTATAAATTTTAAGGGACTTTTCTTGATTGACTCGTTTAAGCTTGGAGAGAAAGACGAAGAAGAAGAAAATAAGAAGAGAGAATACTCACCTGTTTGATAGTCTTTGGATTTATTGTTCTTGGACTTGAGTGAATGAAGGAAGCGTATACATACTGATTCTTGTCCAATAATCGCTGGAATAAAACACTAACACCAAGAAGCGTCTCCCTTGATGGGCATTTCGAAATTCAAGATCTGTATCACTCATAACATCTTCACGTATACGAAAAATTAAATTATGGAAAATCTTTAGAAAAGCTTTCAGCGAATGCCATATAAGGGCAATAATTCTATAGTCTATACATATACATTTGAATGAACTAGATTTCTTTACAATTAAGATAACAGTTACAGCCTTTGTTTTGGTACAATACCAGCACTGTAAATCCTATTGACTGTTTTTATCTAAGATCGTATTAATCACTTCTTCGTCAATGGACTTCAATAGCTCCACTGGTATTTTATCAGGTCCAGGAACCCGTCTACTGTTCATATCTTCAATACCTTATGTATGCCTTGATCATAGATAGCTGTCATACTTTTTTCCACATTCCTCAATATCCTGACCTGCCAGTTCTCCTTCGTTTTCCTAATTTAATTTTATCTTGCAGTCCTACAAATTTAGAGACATGCAATTGGAAACCGGTCGGTTGTAAGGCCCTCTGATTGTGCACGTACTATAACAAGGAACTTCCTATGCCGCTACGTTTTTATAAATTACTGTGCACTCTCTTATTGCCAGCTATCTCAATACCAATGATATTTCTTTTACTTTACTTACCTCCAGTTGTGGTTAAAGAAAGTCGCTGCTGACTTGTACTGGTGCTAAACTGAAAATGTTAGCTTCAAAATTTTACTCAAATAAAAAGCCAGTTTCTTTGCACAACAGCAACATATATTGTCTGTTAAAGAAACAATACTAATTAATGCTATTGTTATAAACTAGATAGTGAAAAGAATGCCCATTTCTACCCCGTATTTATATGCATAACACTATTAAATCAACCGTACAAGAGACTGCCTCTAAAACTCTTTTCTATTAAATATCAATAACGTGTATCTAGGCGCAAAGTACTATTTTATATCACCTTTAATTATATAATTATTATAAAACCAATTTTAGCTCGATAAGCTGTGCCTACGACGCAGTCACATTAAACATGACTAACGCACACCTTTAACAGCTGTTTCTACTACGCGTATGCTCAAATACAACTCGCAACGAACTACAGCACCGTAACTACTTGAAATGCCGCTTTTGTGTTGACAGCCTACTACTACTACGCATGTGTACAAGCGCGCCCGATGCCCTTCGGCGTGATATAACTTACTCAAAGGGCCCCAATTATGCCTACTTGCGGTATAAAATCACCTACCTGCAGAGATGACTAACGAACATCAGATATCACTACATCTGGACCTAATTTGCGTCCTAATGAAGTAAACGTTTCACCATAACAATGTTGCTGGGACTTCATACAATCTGTGAAGTTTACCAGCTACTATTTCAACGCTTCCTTTACTTCCCTGTTGAAGCCCAGGTACAGACGGGAGCTTTATACTAAAATCGACCGGCGCGATTTTAAAATTAAGTAAAACTAATTGTAATTATAAAAATACAGGCTATTCGCTAAAATGTGTCTCAAATTTGGAGTGGTTACATACCCCAAAAACAAGTAAAAAGATGCTGATAACACTAAGTGCTCAAACCAACACTCTCAGAGATATAGCACTTTTATTTAAAGAAAAGAAATCGTCTAAATGGAGTAGGCTAGTTATAATATTAATACAATTCACTTTAAAAATAATGTTTTTAAGTGTTGTCCATTGGATGCTATGCTTATATTGGTCTAGCTTGACCTATCCATCTTTTAGGGAATTGTTCGTTAAGGTATTGACGAACTGTAATACTAAAATGCAGGGGAGCGCTGCGCTGCATAAAACCCATATGCATTCTTGTGTCTAAAGAAACAACTTCTAGAAATTCTGGAAGAAAGTTTTTCAAGAAATCTCGATAGAAAATCACCGAATGATGCCCCCCCCCCAAGCATTTATACAGAACTTATGGCTGATGTCTAGATTCTATTGTGTAATGGGAATTTTTGTTTGCTCAAATGTGAGTATTCTGAAAATTATATACTCCATCTTTGGTGAATTCCGCTTCGTTTGTGAATATCACACGAGAGAGGCATTGTGAATTATCAGCACACATTCTCAAAAACCATTGATAACACTACATTCTTAGTTGCTAATCTTGCGGTTGTAGGCCTTGTACTCGATGTATGTGATAAGGATACAGCAACTGGTCATGTAATACGTTCCACACTGTGCATTCCCTCCGTTGCAGCAATTTTTCGAGTGCTCGTACCAGGACTTCCAATGACAATATTTAATATTTTCTCCTTTAACGAATTGACTCACGCTTACCACAATCAAAAATATTTTTTTACAAATTTTCCCTAATTTCTGAACATGTTATTGCAAGGAAAAGTTTCGTGGTAGATACGGTGTGCCTTTTGTGCACTACCATAGGCACAACCGTAACACAAATACATGTCAGCCATCTCTGCAAACGTGTAATCTTCAGCAATTTTGACAAGAACAAGTCATGGCACTGAAGTTTAGCTTTTTATCACGAATGTGGATTTAGTGGCCGAGGTCCGGAGGGCCAAGGCAAATAAACCACATGAGGGATAAAAAGAAACTTCAGTGCCGAGGAGTACATTATGTTTTATTTGAAATCGCTAAATTACAACAATTTAACCAACATTTGTAGGTTATGTTAAAGTCGGTTAACGTTTACCAATCTCCCCGCCGCCTACAATAAGTCGTAAAGCAATGTGTTACTTTAATGCCGATTTCTCGTGTTTTAATGACGATTTCGGGGTACTTTAACCTTTTAATGCATATCACCGTCAATAGGCGGACTTTATTTATTTGCCGACTGTGAGTAAAGCTAGAACTTTAAGCACTTTGCTACATGAGCCCGCCTTGAGGGAGACTTTGTTTTATACGGGAATTCAGTTTCCAAAGCCGAATTTTCAGAATTTACATTGCGCATGTTCGTCACGTGCTTATCAAACATGGTGGAATAATCGATGTGCATTAGTGTTCCACTTTGTAAGTTGCAATACGCATTTGTAAGAAAAAAATAAAGGTGGAAAAAATTATTGGTAAGTAGTTTACGATATTTAGATTATTTTAGATTACTTGTGCGGCAAAAAAGTAACTTATTCATGCAGTGGCGGCGCCGTTTACGTCTCACGTCTAAAGGCGATAACTTATTACAGACAATGAACTGCAACGTGCACTTTTCATTTGCAGACATGGTACATAACCGTAGAGTTTACAATCTATTTAAAATGACGGATGAAGATGCCTGCAAACTTTTGGATTCCGTTCCTTCAGATTTCGAAAACTCTGGTGACGAGAGTGAAGGTGATTTTGACTCCGATGATAGCTTCGCAGATCCCAATTATGACCCTAATGTCGACTACGATGGGCTCAATGGCGAGAATCTTGAGGAAATAGTCACCAACGATAGTGATATTCAGCAATCCATCTCTACGCCAGCGATTGAAACCAAGGAAACTGAAATAACCACACCATCGACATCTACCACAGCGGATGAAGCTGCATCAACCCAAACGTTTTGTTGCCGAAAACGTCCGCGGTCACATTCTCCGGAACCGATAGAAGAGGAAGATCATCCCGATAATATAACACTTACTGCTTTTGCTGGTAATGCGAGCTCGATGAAAAATGATTCTCCTGAGTTCAAATCAATCACTTGGAGAAATAAACATCTACAACTGCATGTAAATGAGGTAGTCTTCTGTGGTGAGAAGCTGTTGCCGGAAACTTTCAAGGAATTAGACAGTTATTACGCTTGCTTCAGCTATTTTCTAAATGACAAACTGTTTGATCATTTGACCGAACAAACCAACTTGTATGCCCGACAGAAAGATATAAACACCCACTTTAAAGTAACACCCATCGATCTTAGAAAATGTGTAGGAATTATGGTTTATATGTCGGTTTATCGGTATCCAAATGTACGGGCATACTGGGGAAATCATTCATTCGAAGCGATTCGTCAGACAATGCAGGTTCTCAAATTTGAAGCTATGCGTCGTTATCTACATTATAATAATGATTCTGCAATTGTTAAAAGGGGTCAACCAGGGTACGATTGTCTCTACAAAGTTCGCCCTTTACTGTAACATTTCAATGAACTATTTTTGTCATTTCCTATGCTTTCCAGGCTATGTGTTGATGAGCAGATGTGTGCCACAAAGATTACGGGAACGCAACTTTGTCAGTATATGCCAAATAAGCCGCATAAGTGGGGCATCAAACTTTTTAGTCTATGTGATACTTCTGGGTTTTCATATTCCTTTGAGATTTACTCTGGCTCTGGTGATAACAAAATTCTGCAGAGTACTCCAGATCTGGGGGCTGCGTCCAATATAGTTATTCGTCTCTCGGAACATATTCCGAATTTCGTGAACCATATTTTGTATTTCGATAATTTTTATACGTCGCCTTGTTTATCTTCGCAGCAGAGGAATTTACAGCTTGGGAACTGTACGGATTAATAGAATACCGAATTGCAAACTCTCGAGTAATACGGCTCTGAAAGTAAAGAACAGCGGTTATTCAGAAGAATAATTCGGAAATGCATTTGGAATTGATATTTCGTTAGCGCTGTGGAATGACACGAAAGCAGTACGACTCTTGTCAATTTATGTCGGTGTAAAAGCATTTGCATCCAAAAACACTCGTCCACAACCAAAGAAAGTTATTCGATGGGACAGGAAAAAAATAACACTTCGAAATTGATTGTCCATACATTATAAAGGAATACAATCGCCACATGAGAGATGTCGATCTGATGGATCGGTTATTGTGAAGCTATCACATCCGAATGAAAACCATGAAATGGACTAATCGGATATTTTTCCATCTTGTTGATGTTGCAATGGTGAATGCATATATTGTCTATCACAGAATTCACCCAGACAGAGAAAAAATCGAGCTTCCAGTATTCCGAATCCGGGTGGCTGAAGCTATTTGCTTATGTGGTACTGTACCAGAGAAACGACCAGTTGGACGACCCTCAAATTCCATAAAGAAGGACCCTCCAAAAGCAGCGAAAAGAGCTTACTTACCAACCGAAGATATCCGCTACGACCAGGTAGGCCACTGGTGTGTTTTTCGTGATCGGGCTGGTAAGAAGCAGTGCAAATTTCCTAAATGTACATCAGAAACTCAAGCGTTCTCCTTGAAGTGTAATCTCTCTTTGTGCAATTCTCCAAATAAATCCTGTTTTTGTGATTTCCACAACAAACGATACGTTTTTCCTTGTTTTGTATTCATATCTGTACCAATAAATGTTATTTACCGTTTAGTCTATGTTGTTACTGTATAGGTCCGCCTAGAGGCAGAGAGTAATTTTTTTTAGTTACAGGTATGCCAGACCGAAAGAAGCACTCGCCTCATTCTTAATTTTCTACTAAAAAAAATGTATGCATTAGAGGGTTAATGCAGATTTCAAATACAAGTAATTTTCCTTCACAACTCATCACCATCACAATTTATATAAAAATACATCAAAGAGAAGCTGCTAATTTGCTTGAATTGACTTTGCAATTCACCAGGCCCGAAATTTCAAATTGAATCCACAAACAGGAAACAAATTATAGAAGTTGTAATGCAGGTTTCAAACCGAGATCAATATTGTCAGAGACTAATTGATTCTGCTTTTCTATTCAGATTAAAGGTTTTAAATACGGTAATAATCGTTGTAAATCTTAATCTAAGTTTGGTTTGGAAACTGAATGAGTTAAATGACATAACAAAGTGTCTGTAAAAACCGGATGGGACTGTCGACGACCGCTTTTTGTTCCACCCAGGTGTTTCAGCCACCGTTCCTGAAATAGCTTCATTGAAAAGAGTTTCGGGTTCGGCATATGTTTGCACAAAATCGGACATTTACATCCAAAAATAAAAACTACAACCGCATTCGAAGACTTTTAGCAATCGCAGTATAAATGTTCCAACTACTGGTGTTTGGAACGCGGCCGTGTAACGTCTTTTAATTTCAGCAAATATAACTCTGCACTACTAAATCACACCAGACGGAAAATGAGCATATTTCATAAGACACTTAAATTTAGAACAGACACCTATGTGTATGAGCTGACAATTTACTAAGATTTATAGTAGGTGCCAACGACCTTCGGTGTTTAAAACCTCTATTAAAGTGAGCATGGGATTACATTAAAAAAACCTAATTATTTGAATACAAATATGCGAAATAAGCGTACTTCGCGTTTAAATGTTCAGGTAATGTATAACTACATACTAAAATGCGGAAGAAGAGATGGCAACCAAAGAATTTCGCAACCTAAAACATTTTTTAGTCATTGATAAATAGCTTTCGTGCTAAAACATGAATCCTCAAAATACTAATAGTTTAAATTTAGAAGTTACGGTTTTAGACAAATATGCCATTAATATATATCTGGTTAAGCCCGCAGCTGAAACTTACTATGAAAATAAAGTAAATAATTGAAAAAAATACATCGCAACACGGATATACGTACTTCATACAATACCTCACTATTTTTCACGATTGATACGTGAAGCCATAGAAATAGAAAAAGATCCAAATAATATAAACAGATAAGATGGTTTTAAGCTTGGTAAAACGTGAACTTTTGTGATACACAATCTAAAGCACTACAACCACTGTGCGTTCAATCAGCGTTACGTAGCACCGAGCGGCTGGCACACCGACCTTCAGTTCTTAGTGCGACTTTCACTTTGATGATGCAAGCTGCAAGGTCTTGCAAAACGTTAGACAATATGGATGCACAAACAGCAACAAGACAAAATGTGCCTCAGTATCCTCCTTCTCAAGGTAGTCAAACAACACAGGCCACCAAACACCAATACTACTCGGCCTAAGCCGAAATTCTATGCTAACAAGAATAATTCGAGTAACCGCGAAAGTCTCAAAGTAAATTTAAAGATATATTTCCTATAAAAAAAGTCCTGTGCAGGTATAAAGTAAAAAATGGTGATATTAAAAATAACTTTGGGGCGAGTATCTCTACAAGAAAACTTTTAAGCCAGGCACGCATTTCTATGCAGAGGAGAATATTTATATATGCGCATAACTAGCGTGTTCTTGAAATATGTGCACATGACTTAATCACAGAATCTTGGGCTCAATATACGTTCTATTTCCAAATGCTCGTCGTTAAGCCAGTATTTTGATTGATCTTTTTATACAAAAATTGGTTTTACTTATAACAACGCCTGGATCTATCTGATTGACATGCACAGAAAAATCATGCAACTTGCGCTTAGTAGAAGAAGCATAGTAGAAGATATAGTGCAAGTAAGTTTGATGCAATTCTGTACCTACAAAAATATAGTTGGCTTTAACTAATGCCAGTTGTTTAGAAACTTTTTCTTCTTCTTCTTCTTTAATCCTTAATACTCTTTCGGGCATCGGATGTTGGTCGCTAATCCTGTATCCAGCTTTTTCATCTTTTTCTGTCTCTCGCCATTGTCTTCAGTCCATCTAATATCACTCTCCTTTCTAGTCTTCGTTCTTTAATTTGGTCTATCCATTTTCTTTTGGGTCTGCCTCTTTGTTTTTTGGTTGGTTTCCCCCATTCCATTGCTTTTATTGTGATTCTGTTGAGTTCCATTCTCACTATATGTGCATATCAGTTTAATTGCTTCTTTCTATTTTTTTTTCCATTATCGGTTCTTGTTTGATTATTTAGTCTGTCCTGTTTAGATACTTTAGAATCTTTAATATATTTTTAGGTTCTGAATTTATAGACAAGGATTCCACGTTATAACTAACTGATTACTGTGTTTAAAATTTTTCCAATAAAATATAGCAGCATTTAACTCCATGCCTTATCACGTAAGTACTGGAAAGAGTGTAGAAGATTAGTTAGTTTTCTTTCTTTCATAATTTGGTACTGCTAGTTGTGTTTTTCCAATATTTTTCAAATATCTCAGGGCAGTACTTTTGTCATTAGGTCACTTTAAGCGTCTGTGTGTGGAGCAAGTTGCCATATTCATTGTAAGTGCATTTTAAAATTTGAAATTGGCACTCGGTACGTGTTAAACCTCTTGGGCATATAGCTTCAAAGTACAATTAATTTTCCGGTACTGGCTTTGGAAATGGCGAATCTTCTTGTTCTCTTCTACGGTCGAGATATCGACTGTTGATTCGAAACCTATTACGATCTAAAGTATGCCATGAAGCCGCTGTTTCACTTGGTCTAACGTGGGGAATTTATTTGTATCCCTCTTTTCATGAATTATATTGGCTCCCTTTTAAGTTCGTAACGCCAATGTACGCTATCCTCGAGGAGCTACAACCCACGATCTTATCTACAGTTCAAATCTACCATAAGTCTGCGACCTGTCGACGCTCATTTTGGAAATATAAATGAATTAGTACCTAATTAGTGTTTAATTATATAATTTTACATAAAAGGTAAAATTTAAATAAAGGAAAAGATATTTAAGTAAAAAATATTTTAAAACATCAAACGATATTAACGGAAAGAAAATATTGGAAATCAGAAGGTTACAAAGGACCTTTCAAAGTACGAGTAGGAGCTGTTTTCTGGCATACTAGTATTTAGAGGAAGAGAGATTTGTTTGGTGAGCTGTCGTCGGAAATAACCAGGAGGTATTTGGAAATTAATTGGTAAGAACACTGGGAACTAACATCTAAGAACGGGAGAGAGTTGTTCGCTGACGAATTAAGAACGAAAGGAAGTTGTTGAGTGGTGCATTGGTGAAGATACTTTGGAAAGGGCAAGTAAGAGTTATGGACTTACATGGCTGATATATACCAGTGGAAGTAAATGTGAAGGATAAATAGGGGAAATGAGGCAATCCTCAAAGGTAAGCCAATTAAGAAGTGAGATGTTTTATTGGACTTTTTCCACTGTCTCAAAGAACACTAGCGAAAGCTATGGTATGGCAACAACAAACCTAAACAATAAAACGAAAATGAAGAAAAGGTAGAGATAATTATTGTCATAGACCGAATAGTCTAAAAACATAAAAAACCGAAAGGCAGCAGGTATCGACGATATTAACATGGAATTAATTAAATATGGAGGCCTAATACTAAAATTCCGAATATTACACCTTATGAACATGTCTGGACACAAAATAAAATACCAGAACCATGGACAGTTGCGAAAGTGGTATTACTATTTAAAAAGGGAGACCGTCAAAGCTGTGAAATTACAGAGGAATTAGCCTATTAACAGCAGGATATAAAATCTATTCCAAAATACTAAGCAACACATTACGGCCCATAGCAGAAGCGAAAAGCAAATAGGTTTCAGCGAAGATCGATCCTGCACAGACGGCATACTAATCCTAAAACTAATAATAGAGAAACGTAGGGTGTTCAGTTTAGAGACACACATCGCTTTCGTCGATTACAAGAAAGATTTCGATAAATTTAAACGCTCAAAACTATGAGACATATTAGAAGACACGGGCATTTCCGATCCTTTATTAAAAGCACAAAAGGTTAGTATAAAAATATTAAAATAGACAATGAAGGATATGCAACTTCTAATAAGTGTATAACAATTGATCAAGGTGTACAAGGATGAGGCATGTCGACCACCCTTTTTATTTATATATTGACTCTATTCTTTCAGAATGGAAGAACGAAACACCAACTGGTATACATTGTTATAATGTGTGTATGATTCGATATTATTATTATTAGATTTTTTAAGTAAACGACTTTATAATCTCAAAGGGTTGATTGAATTTATAATTATAGAAAATGCATTTGCTATCAAGATAATTATCCGGGTTTTTATGGTTTTTAAAAGTAATCGCTTTAGCCACCGCTTGTTTATTCAATGGTACCGCTACAAAATTAAACATTTCAACTGATGGGAACCACTTTACAAATATGGCGCTCCAAACTCACAACTTATCAAAATAAGTTGGCCTCCCATAAATAATTACATCAGTGATTACATAAGAGTGAGTTGCCTAAGAGATTAAACAAATGTAAGTAAATAGATGCCACAACAAAACCGTGTGCAAAAACCGAGGCCACTTTAAAAATTTCACCAAATTGTATTCTTATGATAACTTTGTAACCTTATTTGGCTTACCTAGTGCAAAATAGGACACCAGGCGTCTTCACAGCAAGTCCCACGGCGGACAGGGGCTCCTCTTTCTCTCCGTTGGCCTGCTGTAACAAGCCAGATGTTACACAATGGGAGAACTTAAAAGTAGCTGTGATTCAAAACCGAATACAGATACAATGTCAAAAATGAAGAGCACACCTACTACGCTTGGAAAACACAAAACTTCCGAAACAAGCTCACCTATACAAACCTAGGTGATACCTAGGCTTGGGCAGACCGAAGAAAAGATGGAGTCCTGAGCCGGAACAGACCGTAAGATGATGATGATGATGATATTATCAAGAGCGTCATATGTATTTGAAATAAGTACATAAGAATTAAATATTTTGAGTTAAGTCAAAGTGACAGACAACACATGAAATTTTATGCGATAGTGTTTATATAGATTTTGATAACACACAATTGTATACTTTAATATATCTATATTAAATAAATGAAACCAGTGTATTGCAATATAACAATCGTTCAACCATACAAAGCAAAATAATCTAGGTTGCAAGACAACCAGTGGCGGAAGGAATTGTCTGTAATTTCAAAACGTCTATGAAATTTATTATTAAATAACCATTTGCAGCGTTTACATGTTCTTGAGGTTACTATTTGCGATCAGTAAATAAAAATTTCTTTAAAGTGCAGCAACTTGTACTAAAAAAGTGGAGCGAAGTTTAGTTTGAAATGAACATTTTAAACTTATTAAATTTTTTATATAGATTTTACCCAAAAAGCATAAACAGGAAGTGGACTTGATTAATTATATGATAAGTAAGCTTCCTAAGTTTCCAGATGTTTTTTACAAATCCTATTTTAAGTGTCGATTCTATAAATTTGAATTTCGACCACCAAAATTCAAAATTATTGACGTCAAACCCTCGGATATAAAAATAATTAAACAAATACGTTTATCGCTTCAGAACAACATATTTTAGCGAAAATATTATTACAACTATTTCCGGGAAGTTCACCTCAGGAACGCCGCCGGCTTTGAAGCTTTCAAGCCAACCGAAGCGATTAATTAGTGCGAGGTCGGAACAGCGTACTTTCGAAAATAGCCCTGTATGTAGCAAGCACTAAAATAGCCTAAATAGTAAACTAGTAATATTTTTCCAACATTTTCAGCACTAAAGCTGTCAGTCAGGGCCCGAGCTGGAGCTGGGAGTCTCGGGTCTGCACTTTTAAAAAGAAGATTAATCGCTGGTTCGTTTGGTGTTTTGCACCTGTTATTGTTGTAATTTTAGCAACAGACCGTGGAGCTCTTCTAAGATTAAACAGCGCTCATTACTTAAGTGCATTTATTAGGACAGTTGGCGGCGGCAGGGACGCAGATATTTCACTTATTGGCCCTCAATAAGTGAGGTTAGGCACAGCAGGCGAATATGAGGTAAGCCTTAGTTTCCCCAAGAGCGAAATACTTAAAAAACAGGAATTTTAGATTACCCCTTTTATTTATTTTCATCGCGAGTTCCTTGTTGGCATTTGTTTTTGCCGAAGAAGGAACCAGAGAAAAACCAGTCAAAAAGCGTCGGAAAGCTGTGCAGCTGCTCAAAGGTGAAGAAGAGGAGAAGGTTGCAAAAGTACCAAGCTACAGCGAAGAGGATGATGAGCGTTTCTTCCAAAGAGGGAATAAATATAAAGACGTAAGTGACGAAGACGATTCGGATGAAGTCGGCATCGTACGTGGCAAAAAAAGTGGTATTATATGGAACAAAAGCTTTAAAAATCACAAGCACAACACGTACGAGGAATTTGATAAGAAGACTGGTGCGTTTAAAGGTAACTACAGAAGAGCTGATCGGAGTAGTGAAGAAGAGGAAGGGCGTAGTTTGAAACCCGATACAAGAGGAAAAGTCGATAAGGAGAAAGCCAGCAAGTATTCAAGGTCTAAAAACGACAAATCTAAAGAATCTAAGAGTGAGGGGAAAAACTACAAAGGGAAAAAGCGGCCACAAGGTGATACCGACGATGACAGTCATGAAGTGAAAGCTAAGGTTCCAAATAAGGGCAAAAAAGGCGATAACAAGTTGAAAGAAGTTAACGCTCTAGAAAGCAACAGAAAACGTCCTGGATATAAAACAAAGCGTAAAGATTCAGACAAAGAAGACGAAGATGGAAGGTGAGTTATAAATAAAACGATTTATTTGTTTTGCTAATTGCTGTATGCCAAATATTTTGTTTACAAGTTATTTAAGTCATGTAATTATTTTAAAATCCATTGTTTTATTTTCTTTAACTTACCATTGCAAAAAATCGAAATTATTATTAATTTTTATTGTTCCATATAATTTGGAAAGTTCCGAGCAAGATAAAGATAAAGACGATAATGACGAAACTGATGAAGAAAGTGATGAAGATGACGATGATGATGATGAATCCGACGATGATGAATCGGATGATGACTTCGAGTGCGATTCTTTAGAGGAAAATTGTGATGTTAAAGCATAACAAAACTTCCGTACCCAGAACAAAATGTAGGAGCTGTACTAAACAGGCGTAGAGGTGTCACGTTGTGTAATTTAGGGCGAATAGAGAATAATGCTCTTTACATCATTCACAACTGTGTATAAAGTAATGGTGTTGTTTTGTGAATGTTAAATCGTGTAAGCATGCATATTTATATTGATCATTTTATTGTGACACTATGCAAAATACTTCATTATTTCTTTTTACCTCTAAAGAAAATTTTGCAAAATAATAAATATAAATCGACTGTACCCTGTATAACTAAATTTTATGGTTATCATAATTCACTCACGTAGGTATATGTAAATAATATAAATATAATCATTATTGTGTAAATGTATAAATAGCTCTAGTCGAAGTGTATTGTGGAAAGAACCAATAAAACAATCACTGAGTAGAATAGGAAAATAAGGAATTGGTATTTCTAATCAAAACATTTACCATTCAACATCGATAACAAAAGTTGGGTATTTTTTAACTGTTAACTTTTAACTTTTTAACGTTTTTTGAACGATAATACGTATAGTGCAACTGTGGAAAAAAATCCTGCCATTCCTAGTTCTTAAGTTTGTAAAACACAAATATTAAGCCAGTCATTTGGAGTTCTCAATTTATTTTCTGTTTCCTAAGAGCTTCGTCTCATTTTAAAATTCTCAAAAAATTTTTTTTTTCTGCTCATGCGAGCTGGAGTGTTAAAGCAAAAAGGTCAAGTGTCGATTTTGAGAGAATGATGTAGAAAATTAACTCGATTGTCGGTTCTCAGTATCTGCAGCACTTTGTACAGCTGTGTATAAAGATTGCATGTTAAATTATCTCAAATTGTTATGGTTACTTGGGATTTTAAAGATATAGTTAGTCTAAAAATCGTTTTAATAAATTGTTTACATTTATTCAAGGTTTGATATTTCTAAGGTAATTACCAAATGTTTGCTGTTAAATATTATTTCAATAAATTAACTGTATTGCTGTTAGAATACACTAAACAAAAGTAATCAAAGTAAGTACTTCATCACCATGTTGTTGGATAACGGATAAATTTCAGTATCCAAAACAGTTGCCACAACATAAACTTAATTATAAATAAAAGTATTTGTGTATCATGTGCCAATAAACCAAAATCAACTGATTAAAGCAATATAAGCAGCTTGGGATACCATCGACAATGAGTTCATCCAAACCATAGGTTACTTGGGCAAATTTTAGTGTTCGGCTTTATCCCCAATTGTACATTGATTTTAGTATGTAGTACAAAGTTTGCTACTGTCTAATTTTATGCAGACTATATTCAAAGTATTCAGAATGAATATAATTATACCAATTCTGTAAATGAAAACCAAAAGAAAGCAGTATAATATGGGCGCCTATTGTTATTATTTTTAATATTAATATAAAATTTTAGTTTTGTAGCTATTCAAAAATTGCTTATATAAATATTAGGTACAACCTTACTTGAACAGCCAAGTATTTGCCCTTTAATTAAATAGTTAAACCTGTATATCAATTGACTAGCTCAGTAAACATAAATACTCAGTCAGGGTTGGGTTTTTACACTTAGGTAAGGTAATAATTTGGTTAAATTGCCATTGGATCCAATGCAAACTTATATTTTCGAATTATCGCAAGTAAAACGTGGTTTATATTTTGAAACAACCTCAATTATAATTAATATAGAAGATAGCAACTAATTACAATCTGTTTATATAGGTAAATTTTATATTTTTTGATTTATTAATTATCATGTAATATAAGAATGCTCATTTTAGATGCCTGCGTGTTGTGACGTTATCCTGGCGCAAATCTAATTAAGAAACGCAGTTAATGCATTTAATATTTCCGCATAGCTAAGTTCCTGTAACATTTGGTGTTTCGAAGCTCATCTTATTAATAAGAATTCACAGCAATGCAAGACCTTTGATAACCTTAGGGACGGGGCAACATTCCTCTACAAAATGTTGATGACGCCCGTAGTCCAGCGCTGCTTATCTCAAGAATTCCAGTCTCTCCTTCAAGTCCACCCACCAGATAACAAGAAGTATAAATATAAGCAGTTTTGCCGCTATAGGGGCTGATAGACAAAACTTTCCCAGCATCCTGGCCTGAGTGGCTCCAGTTCGCTGGAAGGCGAACTCACGCTCTTTCAGACCGCCGCTGTCCCCGCTGTTACGAACTTATTTTGCAAGCTCCGGATCGCAACCAATCCTCACCTGTCAAATTTAAACATTGATTGGAAAGCTTTGTTAGATAGAATCCTGTCACGAAGTTTCAACCACTGAGCGCGTTGCCGATGCTGTACTATATGTCGACTGTACCCTCCCGGCTATCGAACTGCAAAACTCCGCTGTAATAGCCGAATCATGCACCTGTACAGCTAAAACAAAAGGAAACCACACGGCTCTGCAGACATCTCCTGCGAATCGAACTCCAGAAGATCACTTACTTGTCAAAAGGTTCCCTGCACTTTCCGACAATAGTAATAAGCCCACTTAACGCTAATACTTCCAACAGGGGTTAGTTTTAAACGTTAGATTCATTAACAAGGAGGTTGTTAAAAACATTCCATCCTTTTAATAATGCAGTTCTGTTTCATTACAGATAGTTGCTTGTCTTACCGGTCCAACCAGCATGTTTCCGCAAATAGAATTCATTAAACCAGCCGCAGGCATCCAATTACACAGTACGGACGAATTGGTTGCCTACCTGACAAGCCCGAAGAAGCGATTTATTTGTAATTTATATATAGATTGTACAAAGTTTTCAGAATTTTAATTTATGTATGCAGGGGGATTTATAACTTACGGAGATTTTTAAGGTAGATAGAGGGGACTAAAGTAAACATCTTTTATATGAATTTGGAAAGTAGAAAAATGTACTGGAAGCAGTAATGTTTACCCCGAAGGGTTTATATCTCCTACCAGAATTCTTTCCACTTTATAAATAGGAGAAATAGCATCAGCTAAGTTTAATTATTTACAACGACAGAACAAAATCGTTTTTGCCAAAACATATTAAAATATTTTTAATTTAAAAATAGATAAGAACGTTAACGTTTCGCTAATTCAAAGTTAGCTTCATCAGAACATAAATTTTTTGTACAAAATTGGTAAAATTTTCTAATTTTCAAAGATCACAGTCTGAAAAATATTTGTACACTACAAATTAGTTATGGATATGTAAAAAAATAATTATTCTCATATTTATTAATTACCTGTTTTCATATTCAATTTGGTTAATTTATTTTTTCTACGACCACTACTAAAAGTAGGCCTCTTAGCACTAGCTTGTTTTACTAAAAATGACGTTTTATAAATCAGCGTGTTAAGAGTGAAATCAGAGCTGTTTACTTTTAACACATGTGCTAAAAGTAAACAGCTGGTGTTGAATTTAGAATTTTGAACTGGAAGTGAGGTTGTAAAGTTATTCTAGTTATTTCTTTCGTTAGAGGTAAAGTGTTTTTTAAATAATTAAAGCATTATGTAATGGATAAAGTCAAATGTGTACTATTATAATTACCTTTGATAACTAACTTTTCGATGAGTATTTTGGACGATATTTCACATTTTGCTCTACTAATACCCTCTATATTTACTACTACCTACACGGGGGATCTCACAAACTTCGTGCAATGCAAACCAAGCGCAATCGAATGGATACGAAATTTAGACGTAGATATACAGTGTGTCCAAGATATGGAGGGCCAGTATGGGGATCTCGGTAATGGTAAGAAATACAAATTTGGTTAAATGGGAAGAAAGTTGCGCAATTAAAGGACTAAAAAAATTACGTTTAGAAATTCTTGATATAATTTTTCGTTTTTGAATTATATCAAAAAACCGAATTTTTGGATTTCTTTTTAAATTTTTTTCTGGCGTTAATATTAAAGTTAGAGCGAAACTGATTAAACTTCTTTATAGCAACTTTTAGTGGAATTAATGATTACGTTATTAATATTTTTATCCGACGTTTCGTCTTCGAGAAACCATCATCAACTTCATTTTTTTAAATACGGTCCTGGTTTTTTGACGCTAAAATTGCAAAGCCCTTGTTACTCTGAATTCAACAATGTGCCACATATTATGGTTTAATTACGTTTCGAGCTTTTTTCTGATCATCATCAGAAAATTTTTTAGATACGGACCTGCATTTCTCATAATTTTGTAAAAGTAAGTTCATGCAGCATGCAGTAAATTAGGCTTTTTTACATGCCGTTAAAATATTAAAATGCACATCATAATGTCATAATTCTGATACATTAATTTAATAACCAACCAATAACTATTAACAATAAACAAAAAAGAAATGAACAAAAGATAGACAGAAAGAATAACAAAACGAATATCGAAACCATTTAATAGGTATTAAATTTACAGAAGGTATTGAAAAAGGTTGCCATCATTCTCTATGCATAAATAACATCTAACTGTAGAATCTAAAACATTATTCAGCAATACTGGCGTTATACTTTGAAAGGCTTCAAGAACCAATCTTCTAAGTTCTTCTTCTATTTCAAAACGTTAAATACCTATTACATTGTTTCAAGGCTCGTTTTCTCATTCTTACTGCCTATCTTTTGTTCATTTACTTGTTGTTTATTGTTAATAGTTATTGGTTGCTTATTAAATTAATGTATCAGAATTATGACATTATGATGTGCATTTTAATATTTTAACGGCATTTAAAAAGGCCTAACTTACTGTATGAACTTATTTTTACAAAATTATGAGAAATGCAGGCCCGTATCTAAAAAATTTTATAATGATGATCAGAAAATAGCTCGAAACGTAATTAAACCATAATATTTGGTACATTGTTGAATTTAGAGTAACAAGGGCTTTCCGAATTTGGCATCAAAAAGCCAGGACCGTATTTTAAAAAATGAAGTTGATGATGGTTTCTCGAAGACGAAACGTCGGATAAAAAAATTGATAACGTAATCATTAAGTCCACTAAAAGTTGCTATAAAGAAGTTTAATCAGTTTCGCTCTAACTTTAATATTAACGCCAGAAAAAAATAAAAAATAAAATTCAAAAATTCGGTTTTTTTGAGATAATTCAAAAACGAAAAATCATATCAAGGATTTCTAGACGTCATTTTTTTAGTCCTTTAATTGCGCAACTTTCTTCCCGTTTAACCAAATTTGTATCTCTTACCATTACCGAGATCCCCATACTGGCCCTCCTTATCTTGGACACACTGTATAGATACATACGTACATTTTGAATCTTTTCATCATTTATTATATTTCATTTATTTACATTTATTATATTATATTTATTTACATTTATTATATTACTTTATATATTATATCAAATGTGTACTTAGTTAACTACGTATTGTAATACCCCATACGCTAAATAAATAAATAAATAAATAACTTTGGCAGCTACCGGCTTCAGAAACAGTCACCTGTGCCGTCAAGGCCATATCTTTACTATGACATAAATTATAACTGTTATAAATGCCAACTTTTGTTAAATCGACTTGGATTAATAACAGTAAATCTAAGGCCGAAGAAAAAATATTGTGTGCAAACTCGTGCATAAACATCCACTTTTAGCACTTGTTGCGCAAATAGCTATTATTGTTAGAAGACTCCTTAAATTTTATTGAATTCATTTATGTCTAATCTGTTAAGGGACAAACATTAAAATTTTATTTAGATTAAACTATACTAGCATTTACATACAATTTCAATCTTTTTGATTTTGGTTTGTGAGAGTCAAATATCATTCTGTTTGAATTACAAATTATAATTTAGTACGGTCATTACATTTTTTCACTTACACATTTACAATACCCCACAATATTTCAATTGAGTTGTATTGGCAATGATACGGGAGCAGTCTCAGCACAACAATTCCTGAATCTCATCCACTTTATAGGAAAGCGTAGGTGGTTTCTCTAATTCCACAAAATGGCAAGGTGCGTTATCCATCAACACGACACATTTTCCTGGTAATTTAGTTAAAGCAAGAGTTAGCTGATTATCACCCAATTTTTCCATTCATAGCTTTGTGATAGTCTCTGTCGTTATTTGTTCTATCTAGTAGCAAGTCACATCCTTCTAAAATCCAAAAAGAGATCCCGCATTCAAAACAGTAAATCTATTCCCCTCACTATTAATTTTGGCTGGGTTACTCTTTAAATCAGTTTCGTGTAGCCACCGACAAACCCTACTTCTGTTCTCATATAAACTATATTCACTATAATCCCGGAATGCCATTGTCAAAATCCAATTAAAAACAATACTTTTAAGTCAAGCTATGGGTAACTAGAAACAATTAATTAAGTAACTAATGTCAAAACTATAAATTATAGGTTATGACTTAAGCAAAAATAAATAAAAGTTGTCAGGTACAAAAACGCAAATTTTAAAAATTACGGTTTTGGGTTGTCCAACCTAGTAGTAACAAAAGAACCAATAGAAATTCAATAGTGTTACCATAAAACGTAATTTTTGACAATCCGGAACTATAGTGAATAGAATATCTTCATGTTTCGTCATGGTACACGAATCTCACATTACCAGAATTTGGATACTGTAAAAATTATCTAAAAAATTTAATTTTAGCTGCAATTACATGCTTTTGTTAACATAAAATGTTACGTCAGTTAACGTGTTTATACCATGAGATAAAAAAAAACGATTCTGAGCAGGCCTTGATATGTGTTATACGTTTGGTAGTACTGAAGTGTATTGGCAGTCTATGTCAAATTCGAGATTAAAAGGTTAGGCTTTGTTTGTTGTTTGACACAGATTGACTTAACCCTGCAAATCTAGAATTTGACATAGAGTGACAATACACTTCAGTACTGCCAAACGTATAAACAGGGGGGGGATGGGCAAGTTTGAAACGGCCAGGACGGTTTTTTGTAAAAGCGGCCCACATAGACTTTTTTACAACACTCCTCCAAACCCTTAAATATTTACCTATAGTCAACAACGAGATTTATTTCAAATAAAAAATACACTTACAAACACATAATTAAACTTTAAAATTAAAGGTAACATTCTATTAAATAAACAACAAACAGAAACTTTTAAAAATATCTTTGCATATGAAGACTGCTAGCTCATTATTACTGAAATAACTGGGCGATCTTCCAAAGAAACAAAATTAGGTACACTTAGGTGCAAAAGCCGGCCGCCAGCGATTGGAGGCGTGTAGTTCTTAAGAATAAAACCGTAGAACAATAACTAAATAAAGGCACAGAGCGCCAACAAATTTTGAAATATCAGCGAATGCACCCCGGTGTTCTAAAGAGAATTTGTAAACTCAACACCAAACACTATATTATACTTCCGGAAAAATAGCTCCAAACAAAGTAATCAGCCGTAACTAAACTCACCCTGTATACTGGCATAAAGATCATATAATTTCGTGCAAAAATCACAGTACAAGTAAATACATAATTATCACAGTAAGTTGCATCAGTTAGAATAGCAGGATCGCTCCACATTACTTAATTACAGACCACAATATACTTACAGACTTACAACAAAATACAGCAATGCTATAGATTGCACACATTAAAAGGGCGGTTTAGCAAGCCACCTGGCTCGCAGGACCTCCTAGCTCAGTCTTGGAGGAAATCGTAAACGCAGTTCCGGTTCTCGGCGAATAAAGTCGTACGGCAGTAGCTGGTGTCTTACAGCGCAATCTGCATCGTGACAGCGACACAGAGATGCCAAAGCAGGAGGGAAATCAACCCCCAGACGAGTCCTTCTTGTGCCCTAGGTAGGCGCTGTAGCGGTCGCAGTGGACACGAAAATATTCGAGCGCCGCACCTGATTCGAAGCGGCGAGCGGGTCCCAGATTTCACTGGCTTAACGAATTAGACCGGCATTATGTATGCCTGGCACTGCTTGCTGTGAATAGGAAAAGGAGTCCAACGATAGAATACACAACTACAAGGGGTCCTAGCGCATCTAATTACTCGCCCCAAAGGACGATTCGGGCAAATAGAAAAGGTCGTGGTTGCAATTACAAAAAAAATCCGCACAAAGCGTAGGAAAAACTTCCTCTCGTGAGCTCGGGGCATCAAAGCCACGAAAACGTAAAGGCTTGCATATCACCAAATACGCCAAACTAACCAAAAGCCTCACTAACACATCTCCGAAAGCTCTTGAATTGCTAAAATCACCGTACTGCTTGTTTAAAAGCTGCGAGCGAAAAGAACCCGCCGAAGACCACAATCTGCATTTCCAAGATAAGAGCTTATCGAGGTTATCGCAGTCAAGTGCGAACCATTTGCGCGACGCGCGGGAGAATACCATTCGAGTTCGAATTTAAGAAGGGGCGGCGTAATCTACACGTAACAAGACAAGCCATTAATAAATTAATGATCTTGAAAGTAATGGACTGATTGTAGCTAACCTATTTATAACTTCCTCACTATCTATTTTTTTTAGCATTTTTTTTCAATGTTCATAAACATAAAAGACTTTTCAACATTCATGGAATTACGTAAACAATTTTTAATGTATTTCAATATTGAAAAGGATCGTTCGCATGCTATCTGCGATATAGGAAGCGTTAGAAGGTATTAATAAGCTGTTACCAATGCCTGAAATGCGTCTTGATACATAATATAATATATGATGGTCAAGTAACAGCATAGGACACAATTTTTGCACTTTCACAGTTTTCTTTCTTTTTTCGATCTGATGACGTTGCAGCAGTCATATTTTTACCAGTACCATTGCATTCATCTTCTACTTCTTCTATTTCCTCTACTTCCCATTCTTCTTCTGGTATAAAAGAGATGTTATTATAAGAATTTCGAATGTGAGTTTAAACTTTCCCCAGTTGCTAGCAAAGCTACGCAACTCTTCAGCGAGGTTCTCTTGTGTTGCTTGAGAATTATACGGCAGCAATTTCTCCGAAAAAACTCTCATAGCAATTTGTTGGTACTCCTGAATCTTTAATATTTCCGAAATTTTGTGACTGAGGATCGCCATATCGCTACAGACATCCATGTTTTTTCCAAACCTTTTTTTCATAGATTCAACAGCAGTGTGTCATGATGACATTCAAAAATGTCACTTTAAAAGCTTCATTAGCGTTACTTGGTCTTTCGTCCCTTGATTTATCGTCAAAAAATTTCTCCAGTGGCGTTTTTTGGTTTCAGACACTTTAATAAAGAACGGACCAACGAAGAACACCCCTACAACTGGCATAATGAACTAGTTCGACTAGTTTTAGTTACTATGTAGCCCGCCACGGTGTCGTTCTACTTTGCCGTCGATTCTATTTCTCCGATTTGACAGCTCCTACTTTAG
The DNA here is from genome assembly GCA_940337035.1 of Agriotes lineatus. Lineage (NCBI taxonomy): Eukaryota > Metazoa > Arthropoda > Insecta > Coleoptera > Elateridae > Agriotes > Agriotes lineatus. The sequence continues at coordinate 41,491 of CALNHX010009994.1, forward strand.
TAGATTTTTTCTATAGCTCTCACTACTCCTGATTTAATAATAGGTCACTAACATACGGGTCTTGCATTTGCACGCACTGGCCACTGCATTTCGCGATTAGGTTTCAAATTTTCGGACCGCCCAGTAAACTGGGGTCGTGTTAGCCGGCCCATATAACAGGGTAACATAGCGGCCCACCGGGATTTGTCCCGGTGTCTCGCCGGGGCCCATCCGCCCCTGCGTATAACACATATCAAGGCCTGCTCAGAATAATTTTTTTATCTCATGGTATTTGTAACCTATTGATTTTAGTACTTGATATAATTTTGTACGACAGTAGTTATATTCTAAATGTTTCCTACCAAATATCAGTACGTTATCCAAAGCAAAATATTCATTTTTTGAATGATATCTCCAAATTTGTAGTTGCAAATCTTCACAGAACTAATAATTTTGGTTTACGTTATGCTTGGAAGATCTATCAGAAGATTTTTCTAGATACTTTTTAGGAGTCAATTTTGAAATAGCCCACACTGTAGCTTCAGCAATCTAAAAATTATATGAATTAACTTCATTTTACTTTACCTAAATTTAAAAAAAATACCTCAAATATTCGAGCCACCTGCTGTTGACTGGTAAATTTGGACTGTTTCTTCGAAAAGTGCCAACCGATCTTTTAATATGTAGTTTTACTTCTTTACGGACAATTTTTGGCATTTATGAATTAATGTAGTAACTGTTCGAAAGCAAATAAAAGAAGGTAACTTGATTACAAGCTACTCCTTCCAATAAAGCCAGTAATACATCTGACAACACTGTTTCATTTACTACTATGACTGGTGATTTTTTTGAGGTTATAATTAGCTGTGCAACAAAATAAAAATATATTGCCAACCTTGCAAGCCAAAAATCATGGCCAACCGTACTCTAAATAAATGCGAATTAAGTACAGGCTAGAGAATCTAGATTGAGACGCGGTGAACATCGCAACTAGTTAAAATCTAGTAATTTCCAAGTTTCGTATTGGTAACACTTTTACATCTATCATATTGACATTAAATTGTTTACGGTTTCAGGATATTAAGCCTTTGTTTACATATACAAAAGTAGGCTGGTAACTAGGTCATAAGTAACTTATCTGTAGGGTAAAGGAATATTACCCTACATGGCAACCATAACCACACAGCAACCGATAAACTATTGAACAAATCACGGATGTTATGAATCATAACAGCCTCAGATGTTTTAAAAGCCTCGCTCTACGAGCTCGGATTTCAAAACATCTGCGGCAGTTATGATACTCATAACATTCCTAGATTTGTTAATAGCTATAACCTTATTTAAGCTAAATGAAACAATAAATCAGAGGCATAAGCAGCATTGCGGTATGGAGTATTATCAGTTCTTGAATGTTAAAAGGATTGCGGAAATAATGGTGTTAAGTTGAATAACCAGGCTCTGCTAAACCTTCTATCCCAGCAACACCAATTTTCACACTTTAAAACACAAAGAATCTGTCATATGACGTTAAGTCACTTCGCAAACGAAATCCATCTACCCACCGTTACTGATTACTTGTCATTAAAATGTAACCAAACTTTGTATGTTTGACAACTTTCCACATATTGCCAATTCATCAAATCAGAGCCAGTAGATATAGAGAGTACCGCCATTCTTTGATCCGTGAAAATGCCGCTATCGCCGCCATTTTTGTTCCCACCAGCAATGACTGATTGAGGTATGTCTAAAAATTTTACTTGAAATTGGCAAGACTGTAAGTCTATGTCAAATTCGAGGTTAGCAGGTTATATTTGCGCCAGTTTGTGTCAAAACTGACGCAAAAACTAACCTGCTAACCTCGAATTTGACATAGACTTACAGTCTTGCCAATTTTAAGTAAAGTTTTGGATTGCCAACAAACGTCACGTTGACGGAATTGTGTGACAAACCTCAAAGTGACGCATATGTCAGAGGAATAAACATGGCGGACGTTGGCGGTACTCTCTATATCTACTGGCTCTGCATCAAATATGATCACAGCGCCTTTCATGACCTACCTTGAGGACTCAATCTAGTTTCTGTGATCTGTATAGGCCTTAGAACAGAAAATAAACAGGAAGCCGCATTTGTAAGAAACCCGTGCGACCGCGATGGGTTTTCAAAATGGCGGATGGTTGTTTCCTTTTGGCAGTGGCGTATCATATCGAGAGGGTGCATGTGCAGCAAACAATTTCAACAGTTTTATTAAGTGCACTTTACACGATGTGATTTATGACTACATGTGAGTTTGTGTGACTTCAGTCACTGTCTGTAATTTAAATTGCTTCCTCATATTGTGTGATTACAAATAATGACCCCATTATATGTTCCCTTCTATGCCCATGACTATTGTTGTGTACAAGTACGTATGACAAGTGACATCAATCAGATAAAATTAAAATATATATGTACAAACTAAATGTTGTATTCATAAATTTTAGCAAGATAAACTTAACATCCTACCCCCTTTTCAGTTTTCCTTTTTACCGCTTTAAGAGTAACATTAAAATCCCTTAAACCCCTTCTAAATATTTTAAGAATACATCTGTACGCCAAAAAAACAATGTTCTAACTCAATAAACATAGTTCTAAGGTATAGGCTTACAAATTCTCGTATAAAACGATCGAAGTAAATGTATGTCAGTACCAAGACATCAAAAGTCAAAATCATCTGTCCGTTACATTTTCTATAAGTAAATAAAATTCAGTAAAAAATGCAAAATCAGTGAAAGATACCTATGTCACCTACACCGAAACTCAGGAAGGCAACTAGAAATCTTCGTAAAATAACTAAAAGGG
>CALNHX010009995.1:0-44303 GCA_940337035.1 Agriotes lineatus
ATCATTTTCTACGCGCTTATAGTTATTTTCTAAATGTAGCAACGAATTATGTTGTCTACCGCATTTTTTACAACCTGACGAAGTACAATCGCGAAGATGATGTGATGGTCTTAGACAGTTGTAACATAGTCGCAATTTATTTATTTGATTAATTCTGTCATTTGTCGACAGCTTCAAAAGTTTTTCGCATTTGTAAATTGTGTGCGCGCCCTTACAAAAGTAGCAAGTAACCGTCTTATTGTTCTCTTTCAAATTTGTAGAATAAGCATGAGCTTGAATTCTATGTTTAAATCGCGTATCTCTTTTATTAATTTGATCAACATCCATCTTTTCGAGTAAATCGCATCGTATTTTAAGAAATGTATTCATTTCGTCTATAGTAGGAATTTCTTGTTTTTTGTCCCACAATTCCCACTCGCGCCGAGTCGTAGGATCTAATTTTGTTGTTATTAAATATATTAACAGAGTGTCCCAAGCAGAAACGGGTTGTTTTAATGTTTTTAGTGAACGCAAATGTTTTGTAAAAGTATCGGACAAATTACGTAAATCGGAATAAGATTCTTTGGTTAAACAAGGATATTCAAAAATAGCTCGAACGTGACTGTAAATAATTAAAGATTTTTTCTCAAATCGCTCCTTAAGCATTTCCCATGCATTATCATAGTTTTCGGAAGACACCTGTATAGACTCAATGATTTGCAAGGCATCCTTTTCTAAAAACGATCGTAAATAGTAGAATTTCTGTATTTGAGACAGGTAAGGGCTTTCATTTATCAACGCGTCAAAACCATCTCGAAACTCTATCCAATCATTGTACTGCCCGCTAAATTTTGGCAACGATATGGGGGGTAATTTGACTAGCTGGTGAGGATCATTGTTAATGATAGAATGGTTTTTATTGATAGTTGGATTATTATTGCTACTCCCTACAAAAGAAGCATCGCTGTTATTGTTTTCTGACTTGCAAAACCTTTTTAATTTTGAGAGCAGCTTGTAATACGAAGTTTCAAAACTAGAACGTTCTGCCTCTTCGATTACAATCTCTTCGTCATTTTCATTAAACTCATCTGAATGCTCTTTTATTGTCAATAATAACTCGATCTCGTTTTGTAAGTCATTGAACCTGTCATAAAGCGGTTTAATTTTTTCTACTCGTTCTTGAACTTCATCTAACGTTTCTTGATCAACATGATCAATATCTAACTTGTCAGCAAAATTTTTCGCACGAGTTAGTACCCCTTTAATTTGCCCTCGCTGAATTTTTAATCTAGCAATTGAATCACTATTTGACATTGCTTATTGATTTTGTCAAAGCGATACTGAACTGACGAACAAAAACGGAATAATATTAAATAAGTTACAGAAATAAATGGAACCGACTCACTCCGGTTTAATTCCGCAAACTAGACCACTATTTATCGCCAATAGTAACTCTTGTATTCTATGTAGTGGATGTACCTCGAGAATCACCGGAATCGCCAAGTATTGTCGCTTTCCAAAGTTTTCTTACTTCTCTCGCAAAGTTGTACTTATTTTCATCGGCTCGTTAGGACCATGTTTTTACGCAAGCTTTTTGTGGACTGTATTTATCTTCTTTTTAGTTGCAAACTCATGACTTGGAGTAGAATGTTATTTATTTTTAAATCTGTCCCCTGGACTACATTGACACACACGTATATGATATTTTATAGTCATTAATTGTGCCTACTAGCTTTGGCTTAGTAATTAATTGTGCCTACTAGCTTTGGCTGTAACAAATGTCTTCATTCGAATTTTTGTTGCTCTCGGTGTAGCTGTTGTTACCTTCTTGATTCGCCTTGTAGAATATGGGATTATATATGATGGGGCTCCGCAATTCGAGGTTTCAATATGAAAATGAAATGTTCTTGCATCGACTGCCTCGTTGCCCCTTCATGTGAATTATTTTGAAACAATTATATACAATTTCTTCTGTATGCCTTCTGGCGTATTTTCGGCCCAATTTTTTTGCATTTGATTATGTTCTTTTTGCCGTAAACGCTGTCGCACTGACTTTTTGATTATTGGTTGTTGCGTGCTATTTTTGCATTAATTAAAAATTAAGTTGATGTTCAAGAATTATCTCGAGTTGCCAGTAATTCCTCATTGTATGCTTAGTTCTCTAGCCACATTTTTCATTTTATCCATTTCCGGCGGCAGCTTGATAGCGATGATCGTGTTAGATTGTACTTGGGTGCTGCTTATGTGATTTTGGAATATTTACTTCATGGAGATAAATAATTCCTGGATTATCATAAAAATTGCCGCGCAGCCTTAAGGAACTGTGTTCGAAATTGCTGAAATCAATGTAGCTATACTAGGATACATCTTTATTTCTGTGGAATTACTTCCACCTGGCCACCTTCGCCTTTTAGTACCTCACTTTGCATATATCTTCTCTTGTACTCTGATGTCATCTCGTAGAACACCTGGAAAACCAATTTGTAAGCAGTTCTGTGCCTTTCAATTCCTAGAGATTTGAGCTACATGATTTTTTCCTCGTAAGAATTGGAAAGCGACAACAGATTGGAGAAAAGCCTGCGCAACCCGACCTTTCAGATTTGTCTGTACGGCTTCTTCGCAGGAACCCCAAGATCGGAACCCTGAACAGCTTCTTCGGGGACGTTGGCTCTGTTATTTCCCCCAGGTACCTTCGTTGCATTACGATCGCGTGTTCGGATCGCATAAACTCTCAAACTGAAAATACCATTGGTGTAGTTGCTATTATATTGGAAGCGTTTCTACCTACGCCTACGGTTTGTTGTCGAATGGTAGAGAGAATTCCTGACATCTGTCGCCACAATATTGTGTTCACTTTGAACTTCAGTGATTAGCTTAGTTCTTTTATTATATATACATTAGACTGGTAACTCTATTTGCGGATTTGGCTACAGTCAACTCGCCGAATGACACGTTCTGGAGCGAATTGAAAATTATTTATAATCGCTTAAACACACACAATTTAGAGTGTGTAGAATTACCTCGAGCGGATAAGCCTATCCGCGTGGGTTTTTGTGTTTTAACATAATTTAGACCTCTATGCGAATCGTGACTTCCGTTATCCGTTTTCGCTGGTTTTATATCATTCATGACAATTGGGGAAACTTACAATACGTAGGTACATTTTTAACAAATGAAGCTTAGAATTAATAAAGGATTCTTACGGAATGATTATACTTTACAGAATTGAGCTTATTCATTTCATAATCTGTATTCTAGTTCATATAAGTGTACATTTCACAGATTCGCTTTTGCCCCATTGAAAATTATGCCGATACATATAGTGTAAATAAGCAATTGTATTACATACATTTCTGGTGTTTTCTTTTATTTATTGCTTTGTGAATCAGCGATGTGGTTTAGGAATTTACACCAACACCTGTAGATTTTCTGGTTTAAACCGTATCGAACCAGTGGCGCTTCCAGACAACCCACCCCAATCCTGCTCAGGAACTAGCTGGCAAACTTTGCTACACCACGAGACATGTTCTGGACTACCTGTGTAACATGTGTTGCGACTTAATAAAGCAATACCGATTATTATTATTTTTTTGTGTACGAAATTTCCCGTGTAGCATGGTAATACTTTGTGAACGTCGTTACTTGTTGTCTCTTGCTTTTCTTAATTTGCTGTTATGCTCCTTGAAGAACATTTCCTGTTATATTTTCGCTGTGTTATTCCACAGTTTTAATCACTGACTCTTTATAATCAGCTCTATATTTACGTCTCATGTTGAATGCCCAACACTTCAAAATCGATGCTACCTTTGAAAAAATTGTTGTATTTCCATCAATTGTGTAATTTTTTGATTTGCAGAAGTCCGAGTGTTCTTTTGAGCCAATGAATATCAACCATTTTTACCCCAAACTGACAAACTTCACCAGATTAAAGTAAGGTGATAAGATCGTTTGTTTTTATCATCGCTGTGATAGCTTTGTAACCTAGTAAATTTTCAATTTCAATTGGAGCAAATCGTGTCATGTGACGTATGAATTATATTCTCGTTGCAGTAGCATCCAAATAACTATTGCAGTAGAGCACAGTTACGTGAATATTGAAAAATTTGGATCTTCAGCTAAGGCAAACCCTTTTGGTTCATTTATCATCGTATAGCGCGAACATATAAAGGTGCATTATTGTAAAAACCTAAAAGTTGTTTGTATTTCCGGAATAGCGGCGAATTAATACCTTACACATATAATCCACATATATTTTCTAGTAGTAGTAGTGCATACATTTCTTTACAACGGCAAACCCACATATGGCAAAGAGGTTTCATATTATTTCTAGTATTTTATTTCATTACTAGTGAGCCACCCGAACTACGCTTCGATTCGCTACTTTAAGAGAGATTCATTATTATACATTTAAAAAAGATGCATCGGCCGGGAATCGAACCCGGGCCGCCCGCGTGGCAGGCGAGCACTCTACCCCAGGACAAACCTGGGTTGTTTGAATAATGCGCCGCTATAATGATATACGAACATGGGTATTTACCCGAGCTTAATAGCACACGGCGACAGCTGTCACACCTTAGCCCACGGCGACAGGCGCTCCGCTCCGCTGTTTAGAGGATTTAATTAAATTAAAACGTTTTCGTACTTTTTTTTTAAATAAAAACCGGCCTACGATCTTAGTTTAAAAATTAGCAAACTTTTAAGCCATCATACAACTTAATCGGTCCAGTATCTTCGGAGGAGATAGCGAACAAACATATAGAAAGATAGAAAGAAAGAAAGAAAGCAACGATTTTATGTTATAGGATGTCTAACGTATGTTGTTTGCAGTATGAAACAAGTACCTATGCTATCCATTATCATGAATTTTTAATTTAGAAACTGATACATAGGTATTCATACGAACTGGCATGCTAGCTAAAATCACATTGTCCTTTACCGTATGCGGCGTTGTGGCCATACCTATGTTTTTCTGTTGAAAATCGAATAACATTTCAAACCAAGGTAATAATTTCTGATATAACAGTAATTTACTAATTTTTAGTCGTAGAACTACTGTGATTGTATGAAACGGGAGTATTCCAAAAGTTCAATTGGGAATTCTAATTTAAAACAGTTTTGGCGAGGGTATAAAACATATTTACGTGGCATCCATTATATAGAAGCGTTTTGGTCATTAATTCAAATCAGACTATGGTCCAATACTTACTGATTATTAATTATGCTTTGACATTTTCGAAGTCGCTTCCACGCTCAGCTACTATTATTTATGTGCCCATTGTGACTTTTGGTGGAAACGTATATTACTAGTACCATTATTTTCACGCAAATTAAATTTAAAAGTTCAATTTATCTACTTCCGTGTGCGGTACTAATTTGCAAAATGAGAAGCTGGAAAAACAATAATATAAGTAGTATTTGGAAGCATGCCATTTCCTGAAAATTTTCAGGAATCGTTTAGATGCCCCAGAACTCCCAAATGCGCCACCTATGTTGATTATTGAAGTTCTGACATACGGCACCTGCACACATAAGTCGCTGTTATTATAATTTAAAATTCACATCAAGCATTTATAACGAGTTATTTTAAGGCAACCGTCGACACCGAGCTGATAAATTTCTAGCGTGTTAACTCTGCGGCTCTAAATCAATTGTGAAAATATCAAGGAATTATTTACAAGGATTGAATAAAACGGCATGTACATTAATACTACTGGTGCCGTCCTTTATTGGGCCATATAATGGTGGAGTGCTGTGTTTATTCAGATTGAACGGAGCTCAAACGCAAATGAATTACGGCAACCCCGCGTTTTAATTAAATTGGTTTTTAAAATGATGTTGCCAGATAAATAATCCTTTGTTCGGCTTTATTAGGTATTTCGAGCAAATAAATGCCACATTTCACTTACCCGGGAGCAGTCGGCACGTCATACAAAAATCTCTTTTGTGATCGTGGTGACTCATCGAATTTTCTCTCGGCTTTCGCTCGGTGCGTGCGAGGAAAGCTCCTAGATTGGCTCGTGGTGGGAAACATTTTAATATTTGCCTTATTTGCACAACGCTTCCTGTCCTGACTTGACAGGAAGAAACAATTCGATCCACACGTCGAACAATTACGAGCTTATCGAAGCCAGTTTTTGCCCAATGCAAAGAACGTTCTCCCCTGCCGCGAGTAAATGATCCATTTAGCTTCCGAAGAGAATAAAGCGAACAGTTGGAAAGTTTTATTTTTAATCAGGAAGTTTGTCTCGATTCCTTAATTTTTATAAATGCTTCTGAATTACGTTTTAAATTGGTTTTTATGATCCTGGGGTTGGACTTGTAGTTCGTGTTCTTCGTCACGCTACTATTTAAACTGACAAATGAAGTAACGATTAAAAAAGTTGCTTAGGATTGTGATGTAGCTGTAATTTTCTGATGATTTGAAGCATCTATAAGATAAAAATACATTTCGGGTGATATAAAACTGTTAAGTGTGCTTACCATGGTAATAATTCGTTGAAGCATATTCAATGATCGGGTTTTCTACGTAGTAAATTTGTTTATCGCATTTCATTTGGAAATGTACTACATTTCTTCATTCAAAATCGATAATAAATGTGGTACTTTTATCATTAGCAACACTTTTATCCTTAGCAACGGTGATTCGTTTTACATTTGGCAATACTGAAGTGTGATGTTGGTGACACTGTAAGTCTATGTCAAATTCGAGGTTAGTAGGTTAGGTTTTGCGTCAGTTTTGACATAGATTAACGCAAAACCTAACCTGCTAACCTCGAGTTTGACATAGACTTACAGTGTCACCAAACACACTTCAGTACTGCCAAACGCATAACATCAACTGGAGTTACTTATTGTGCTTTAGTGCATAGGAATGAGTTATGCTCATCTGGGTTATGTTTTGACAGTTAGTGTCACTTGTATGTAAAAATTTAATATTTTACATTCCTTATGAAATGCGATAAAATAGTATACTGAACACTCGTATAGCCCTTTAAGTACTCGCTAACGTTCGTACTCAAACACGCCATACTTGTTAAGAAAAACGACACTTTTCTCAACTTGCAGAGTAATATACTATTGCTTTCAGTGTTTGTACTGTATGTCAAACTTGTTTAGTGTTATTATAAAAGCAAACATTTTTCCGAATTGCGATAATATAGAATCAGGAGAATAATTAAATTTGACTGGCTCTGTAATAAAATCTACTTGTGAATTTTGATGCATTTTGGGGTAGCGATTTATAAGCCGGTTTTATCGTTGATTCCAACTGCAGTTAAACAAGCAAGACATGACGACCATTTATGGGGATGGGTGGATTCAATAAAAGTTGGAGGCTGTTTAACTTTATACATTAAAAATAATAAGGATTTTAGCAAAACAAAATGTAATTTGTGAGAGCATAATATCTACGCATTATAAGAAACAAAAAATTCCTCAGAATCTTAATCCACAATAAAAATGTGGGCTGCAAGAATGCCCTACATAAGTTATGAATGGACCACGGCTACTAATCTAGTTGAAGTACTGATAAAGGAAGATCTGCAAAAAATAAATGATGTTAGTGCTGATACAGGTTGAGATAGCCGTGAACAAATAGTTGTAATATACCAAGTACATTATAAATCTCTATCAAGAACATGCACTGGTACTGTTGTTTTTTCCAAGATTACCTAATTGTTTTATTGAGAACATCGTCTTGATTCAATATGAAGTAGCTCCCCAGAGTTACATTTTAGTAAACATTTGGTATTCAACATATAAACTAGTGATGGGCTTATTCGAATGAAAAATAACCTGTTATCCGGTTATTGAAATAACCTATGTAACTCGGTTTTCGTTCCAAGTATTTGAATGAAAAATAACCTTATGCTGATACGTACTACGCTTTGAATATAAAACCTCTATTCAAAGGTACTACGTGCCATATCTCAGCGACCTACGCAGTGCTCAAAATTCTGTAAATATAAATACGTCATAACTCGTAAACAAAGCAGGTTGTATTGAAAACACCATTTGGTTATCGCGTAACTACCTCCTATCATAAACATTATCAAATTCTGGGGACCTGAACGCCTGAAAACTGCAAACGCATCAAGCTATAAAACAATTTTTTATTTGCTTACATCTCTAAAGGTTTAAAACAAGAGGCGGCGCCCTTAACCCGCCCGATCGATAAAGATAAACGTTTTACCACTTTTTATTGCGATTAACAAGCAGTCCGGCATATTTCTTTCTTTCTACACTTCTTAATAAATACCTCTCAATTTCCAATACATAATGCATAATGTACGGTCGGCGCCTTAGAAATCGGGCACTACACACTATTATGATATATTTTGCATGTATTTTTTAAGTGTATAAACTGGGTTTTTACAGTTATTATCGTTTTAATTGTTACGTCAGATTGTTTATTGTTTGTCAATTATGAAATGCCATCTCACATTAATGAAGTAACCGGAGCAAGAATACTCCAAAGACTAGAAGAACATATTACGTATCCCGATTTGTAAGGCGTCGACCGTACATATTATGTTTTGGTTCCTCTGCGATCTGCAAGTTACGATGTCGATGCAGATGACGGTGAACCGCCAATCGGCAAACCGGCTGACTCAATCGAAACGAATCGAGAGCCAAAATTTATTCGAATGATTATTCAAATAATCATTCGGTTATTAATATGATTCGAATGCAAATAATTCGGTTATGAAAATTGCCCGGTTATGCCCATCACTAATATAAACACACATTTTTTATTCATCCCTGTGGTATCAATCCAAGCTACTTTTGACTCTGATGCTATATTCAAGAGTTTTTAAAGTCATTCTATGACCGGTGAACAGTTCAAATTCTCAGAGATATTAAAAATGTTGCCCATAGTGTAAATAAAACAACGCCGCTTGTTAAAGAAGAGAATGGATTTACATTAAACTTCGTATTTATATAGCAACTCCTGATACACACTATTTGTATTTTCTTTGTATTATAATTTATAAGTAAATTGCGGTCTCTTCAAATTCTTTTAAGTGACCTGAACATTTACACATCTATTTATAAAACTTGTACGTTGTACACCAGTCATTAGATAATTTTTTGAAATATTAAATTCGGGAGTTCTTATTATTGGACATGTTTTAAAGCTAGGTGCCCTAATGAAATTTTCAAGTTTTCCAATTTGGGGAAGCGTCGCTCGCGACGCCATCTTGGCAAAATGGCGAGCAGAATAGTTTTTTCGGAAATATCTTTTTTTTTTTTTTTTTTATTAACAACTTTGCATATTTACAATCTACTCGTTACAAGAGTAATAAGTAAATGTTATAATGTTAATTATGTAGCATGAGGGGGGTTCGGCCAGTGCCGTTACCCCATATTTATTTTACTGGTTTTGGTTGCCGTCTAGAGGTAGGTCTTGTGGCCATTTTCTTTTTAGCCTCCTAGTGACGGTCGGTTGGTTAGACAGTTGATCCACGAGTTGGTTTTCATGCCCTGCCAAGTTATTGGTGTACGATTTTGCAAGCCTTTTGATCTCGTCCGCCACATATGGAATTCCTAGGTTGTTGTGGATGGTTTCATTTGTGATGTACCACGGAGCATCTGTTATGATTCTAAGGATTTTTGATTGGCATCTTTGTAGGATCTTGGTGTGTGATGCTTTTGTGCATCCCCACAGCTGGATTCCATATGTCCATATTGGCTTTAGTATTACTTTATATAAGAGTAATTTGTTTTGTATGGATAGTTGGGATCGTTTTCCGACCAGCCAGTTCATTTGTTTTATTTTTAGATCGATTTGTTTTCTTTTTGTTTTGATATGCGTGTTCCAGATTAATTTCTGATCCAGGTGCAGTCCGAGATATTTGATTTCGGTCTTCTGAGGTATTGGGTTGTTGTTAAATATGACACGTGGACACGTGATGCGCCTATTGGTAAACGTGACGTGTGCAGATTTATCGCTATTCACTGTTATTCTCCACTTGCCAAACCAGTCTTGAAGAGTGTTGAGATGATTTTGCAGGTGTGATGTTGCTGTTTCCGGATTTTCACTGATTGAAAGAATAGCCGTATCGTCGGCAAACATTGCAATTATGGTGTTGTCTACGGTAGGGGTATCAGAGGTATACAGCAAGTACAGTAAGGGACCCAACACGCTGCCTTGCGGGACTCCAGAGGTAATCTTGTGGTAGTTAGACACAGTGCTGTTGATCTTAACTTGATATATCCTATCGCTTAGGTATGACTTTAATAACAAGTACAATTGGCTTGGGAAGTGAAGTTTAATTTTGAATAATAGGCCTGCATGCCATACCCTGTCGAAAGCTTGCTTGATGTCTAAGAATGCGGCTGTGCAGATTCGTTTTGTTTCGAGACTCTCCATTATGTGTGTTACGATTCGATGGGTTTGGTGGATCGTTGAATGATGTTGACGGAATCCGAATTGGTAGTGTGGTATTATGTGTTCTAGATCTACGTCTTTGTGTATTCTTTTTAGCAGTAGTCTTTCGAATACCTTGGATATTAAGGGCAAAAGACTGATTGGTCGGTGGGAGGAGGGTTGTGCGGGTGGTTTTCCAGGCTTAGCGATTACAATAATTTGAGCGAACTTCCATTGGACAGGGAAATGGCATAGTCTGAGGATGCTGTTGAAGATGGTGGTGAGGAGTGCTATAGCTTTTCTGGGGAGATTTTGTAGGACTTCTCCTACTATCAGATCGTATCCTGGGGCTTTACGGGTATTGGTGGCTTGTATTTGTTGTCGTACTTCACCTGATGAGAAGGGTTTCGTTGGTACTGACAATTGGCAAGGGGCATCCAGGAATGATATAATTTCAGTATCGTCTTCATTTTGCTGAGGTTGCGGTGTCGTGAATACGTTAGCGAAATGTTCAGCGAACGTTTCAGCCTTTTCTTCTTCTGATCTGGCCCAAGTATCGTCAGGTTTCTTGATGGGAGGTATAGCTGCAATTGGCCTTTTGAATCTTTTGGTTGCCTTCCATATCGTGTGATCGTCGGGTGAAAGATTTGTAATGTACTGTTGGAATGTATTGTTTCTTGATTCAATTAACACGTTACGTAATTGGTGTGTAAGTCTATTGAGCGAGGTTTTGTCGTTTCTATTTTTTGTTCTTTGCCACTTTTTTCGTGCTTTTCGTTTCTGGACGATAAGATCTCGTATGTGGCGGGGGATATTGTGTATTTGCGGATGGTTCGTTGTGCTGGGCGTGGCTTGCCAGGCAGCGTTTTGTATCATTGTCGTCAGATATTCGGTTGCTTCATCAAGATCTTCAGCGTTTTTAATTCGGATAGTAAGGTTGAGTTCTTCTTCTAGTAGACTTCTAAAGTGGTCCCAGTTGGTGAGTTTGGTACATAGTTTTAAGGTGGGTTCTTTGTAAATGATTGTCGTACTAAGGGTGATTATGACCGGGGAGTGATCAGATGATAGGTCGTGATTAGTTTCTACTTGTGTGAAAGTATTTGTTATTCCGCGTGTTACTGCAAAATCAAGTAGGTCTGGCAGTTTGTTTGTATCAGTGGGCCAGTAGGTGGGCTGACCAGTTGAGAGATAACTGCATCTAAGGTTTTCAATAGCCCGCAATAGGTTCCGGCCTTTCGGGTTATTCAGCCTGGACCCCCACGCTGTGTTTTTAGCATTCCAGTCACCTCCTATGATGAATTTTGTATCAAAAGTATTCAGGAACTCTTCGTATTCTTCAGTATAGATAGGGTGTCTGGGAGGGCTGTAGATTGCTGCTATTATCAGTGGATAAGGGAGAGCTTGAACCTTTATGCTTGTGCTTTGTATTTTATGCGTCTGATGAGATTTCCATTCGTGATGATTGATTGTGTTCTTGATTATAACTGCCGATCCTCCGTGTGCCGTACCATCTGGGTGGTTAGTTAGATATACAGTATAAAGCGGAATTTTTATTACTGTTCTTGACGTTGCGTGAGTTTCTGATATTAATAGTATATCAATACTTTGTAGTTGCAAAAAAGAAATCAGTTCTGGGATGTGGTTAGCGATGCCATTAGCGTTCCAGATAGCAATGCGCAATGAACCCGCCATTTTTAAGCTAGTTTGTTGATAACTGTTGAGAGCATGTTTAGAACCATGCTGTTTTGGCTAATTAATTGAGAAAACATCGATTTAAATTCAGTGAGAAAGTTAGAAAGCATTTGGTTTATGGATGACGCTTGATCATTATTTGGGTGGTTATTAGTTCTTCCTTCTGTTATTTGTGAGTAGGGCAGTTTATTTTGAAAGGAATTTGTGGTATCGCTATTTATATTGTGGATTTGGTTCCGGAGTGGGGGGAAATCGCTTATATTCGGTAACTGTTGTGGGCGAATTTGGTTTGGTGCTCCTCTGAATGGTGCATTCCTGGCTCTCTGTATATTTTGGTACACTGAGCATCCCTTATAATTAGCTGGGTGATTTCCACTGCAAAGAGCGCATTTGGCTGGAGTGCTTTGAGGTTTCTTACAGGTAGAAGTTTCGTGGTGCCCACCACATTTAACGCATGCAAAGGGTTTGTTGCAATAACTCTTTGTATGGCCGTATTCCTGACAGCGGATGCACTGCGGAATAGTATTCTTCTTCCTAGGCGGCTCGACTAGGACTTTGATGTTACTGATATGTTTTACATCGAATATGGTTTTATTATTATCTTTGGGTTGTAAGTCGACCATAAATAATGGTAGTGGTTGTTTAGTTAGTCTATGACGAATATTAATGATGTTGCGAACTACGTGTCCTAGTTTACCTAGTTCTTTTATGATGACCTCCGTTGGGATTGTATGATGGAGATTTCGTATAGCCACCCTATATGATCTTTCCTCCTTAAGTTGGTAGGTGTGGTGTACTATATTTTCGTCTTTAAGATACCTATTGAGTTTTCTGTAGGAATCTGACGTGTTGGTATTTATTTTTATCGTGTCGTTCAATAACGCCGTTGTGTAGTATTGTTCTTTTTCTAATATTGTACTTATGTTTTCGATCATCTCATTGTAGTTATTCACTCCGTAAATATAGAAAGGTGGTGGTTTTGTGATTTTAGGTTGCTGCGTGCTGGGTGTTTGCTCCGGGTTAGCGTTGCTACTTGTGGCTTGTGAAAGTACCTCGAATCTATTGGATGTATTTGTTTGCGTGAATTGTTGACTTGTTAAGTGTGGTTGGGGGTTGTTTCTTTTTCTTTTTTTGATTGTTTGCCACACGTGTTTAGATTTTTTTGAGTTTGAATCGCTGGCTTCGTCATCCATGTTTACAGAAGTAGTGTCGGATTCGTCGTTTTCCGGTGGATTTTCGTTCGAAACTGGATTGTTGGATTTATTTTGGCTGGTAGAATTAATTACTTGTTGGTTTAAATTGGCGTTCATTGTCTGCAGTGATACGGGAGCATTGGGGTTTATTGCATAGGCGGGAGGTATCGTTTGGGTGTAGGTTGTGTATGGGAGCTGTGGGTTTGGCTGACTACTGTATTGGTTGTGTTGTTGTTGATATCCCTGGTAGTTAGGGAAACTGAATGTGAATCCGTAATTCTCAGGAGTAGGTTGCATTGGCGGGCCTGGTGGGCCAGGACCGTACCCAGTTCCCATAGGGAACATGGGTTATTGTTAATTTTTATGCGCACAGAATTAATAAATTAATATGTTTGTACATACGGTTTACTAGCAGCGAGCCGCGCGATTATTGCTTATCAATTGAATGTCACTGAACTGAGTTGAACTGAACTGAACTTTCACTTTCAAAGATAGCAGAGCGTAGCAGGCGTGTGCTTATCGAACTTATTATAAGAACAAATATTTTCCAACTTACTACAGACCAAATACAATTAAATTAGTAAAGCAAAAAAACAAGTTACATAAAAAATGGAAAAAATATAAAAATCCTAATGACTATAATTTATAAAAAATTTTGAGATTCCAGTCAAAGAGACTCATTGATTTAGATTTTAAAAACTACATTACATCTGTAGAGAACGATCTGCCCAATAATCCTAATAGATTTTGGAGTTATGTATCTATAAAAAAACAATGTGCTAATAAAATACCAAATGAAATGCATTGGGCAGGTACGATAGCAAAAAGTGGAAAGGAAATTAGTGATTTGTTTCAAGATTATTTCGCAAGTGTGTTTGAGCCTGAAAGATACACTTTTACCCAATGTCTAAATAATCGATCAATAAATACTAATGTATCCTTGCAAAGCATTGTTTTTTAGTGAGGCTGAAGTCTCGAGTGGGCTTCTAGGCCTTGACACCAAAAAGGGTGTGGGTCCTGACAACCTACCCCCTATATTTTTCAAAAAGACCGCATTTGAAATCTCGAAACCAGTCACACTGTTATATAACCAATCGTTAACTGTTGGACAACTTCCAGATAGGTGGAAATCGGCCATGCTTGTTCCAATATTTAAAAGTGGGCAAAAAAAGGATGTCAAAAATTATAGGCCAATTAGCAAATTATCTGCGATTGCAAAACTTTTTGAAAAATTAGTCTATAAACACATATTTTATTTAGTTCAAAATACCATAGGACCGGAGCAGCACGGGTTTTATAGAGGCAGATCAATCGACACTAACATGTTTGTATTTACCGAGTATCTCCACGATCACATAGACCAAAGAATCCAGGTGGATGCCATTTACACCGACTTTAGCAAGGCATTTGATAAAATAAGTCATAATATTCTACTTTCCCGTCTTGCTGAGGTAGGGGTGAATGGAAACCTGCTTAAATGGACGGAATCGTATATAAAAAACAGATCCCAATTCGTCTCAATTCAAGGTCATCTTTCAGACTCTATTACCCCCACTTTAGGCGTCCCACAGGGATCGCATTTGGGACCGCTGTTCTTTATTATATATTTAAACAAAATTGGGTCATGTTTTCAAAACTGCAGATTTTTGCTTTACGCAGATGACCTAAAAATTTTTAAAACTGTAGAAAGCATTAAGGATTGCCAACTTATTCAAAGTGATCTAGATAGATTAGTCCAATTTTGTAACCTTAATTCCTTGTTATTAAATTTAAGCAAGTGTCAAGCTATCACATTCTCAAGAAACTATATTGTTCATACTTTTAACTATAAAATTGGCAATTCCACACTCCCTAAGGTCGATCACGTTCGAGATTTGGGGATTATGATGGACTCTTAATTAATTTTTGGTATGCATATAGAATTGACTGCTACTCGAGCATCGAGAATGTTGGCATACGTAATGCGAAGATGTGCAACATTTTCTAATATCAGATTTATCATTTGCTTGTACAATTCTTTTGTTCTTGGTCGGTTGAGTTTTGGTAGTGTCATTTGGAACCCGAGATATGATGTGTATATAGATAGACTGGAACATATACAAATCAAATTTATTAAATTTCTTTCTTTTAAAGCTCGATACAATAATCCTAAAGAGAATCTTATAATGGCTCGAAAGCACTTTAATATATTGCCTCTAACTGTTAGAAGAACTATTACAGATATTTTGTTTTTGTATAAAGTCATTAACCACTTGTATAACAATTCTGAACTGTTATCTCTAATAAGTATAAATGTGCCTAGATTTAATCTTCGTTATAATGAATTATTTAATATTCCATTTAGGAATACCAGTTGTTCACAAAATTCTCCGTTATGCAGAATAACAAACTTTACTAATTTATATTGGGATGTAATTGATATTTTTATTATGTCCCCTGCGACAATAAAGAAAATTATAAAGGATCGCGTTGAATAATACCTGGCTTTTTAAATATTTTATGTATTATGCATATTTTAATTTTTCATATATGGTAGTTTAATTCGGTAATTTTAATTTACTCTTGTATATTGTATAGTAATAGTTTGTAATTTTGCGGATACTCTTTTGGGCTCCTACCCGTTGTATCCCAATGTTCACCAAATAAATAAATAAATAAATAAACAGTTACTATTTAATTAAATAAAAAACCTTAAAATACAAACCTGACACCTGCACAACTTTGTGCAATGACTCTAATTATAAAAACTCAAGATGAATTTTATCTGCAACACTATATAGATAATTTTAATTACTTCACAAAATTTTACAGTTTTTCATTTTGAAATACTTACAAAGATATCGTATTTTCATTTTGTAGGTTTCACGAAAGGTAATATTTAATATTTTATTTTCTCAGGGTGGTCAAAGCAAGTTGAAATCAAGTACCGAAATTGACGTTGAACAAATAGCACCATAACGACGAAACTTCCGGGAGAAGATCTGTTATCGTTGATATAGCCAGCAGTCACTTTGACAGCTTGGAGCTTGAATTTTCCAATTTGAATAATAGAATTCGTGACGCTGCGCCGTGTAGTTGTGTTATTAGAAACAACAGAAATATTATGTACCTTTTTACCATCTTGCTACACGTTAAAAACTATGCACGTAAGCTGGTCTGTAAATTCTACTAGAACTTAAACGCGGGTGGCGCCAAGTATCGGACAAATAATCGTCACTGGCTTCTTCGTACATGCTTGTGGGTATTTAATATATTAGTTGGTGGTGAATGAGATTAGTTTGTAATATTCATAACGTGTAGAATTTTTAACAATTGCAATTTTGAAATAAAAAAGATTCTGGTCATTAAAATGTGTGCAAATTGAAATAAACATTTTAAGTCCCTATTTTCCCACGTTCTTGCTGGTCGGTCAACTACGACTTTAATAAAATAATTAAGAGGCAGCTCGTGTTCCATAGATAATTAAAACTGGATTCTCACGTTACATCTATCTATAAAAAAAACCTTTAATTTATTTTATTTTTCAAATTTCATATTGTGAATCTGCATCCTGTAAGTGATATACGGCTTAAAATACGTGTGACGTGTAAACAACAATTGAAACCCAATCCCTTACTTCTTCTAAAATAGTATTCTCTACAGAATGATTTATGGAAAATGTCCTTATTAATTTAATTTTTTTATTGAAGTTCAGAGCCTAATTTTGTACTATAATTTGATTGAAGCAACAACCATATGCGGTGGAAGGTTCATATTAACCAATTTGGGTACCAAGCAGCATTTATCAAGCTAATTTTAAGACGTTATTAAAATTCTCCCAAATGGACAGACGAAACCGCACTCAGAATCTTACATAAAATCTAATCACAGTTAAACTTTCATAGGCACTGATTCTTTGGATGTGATTAGCTAATTATGTTACATAATGGCACGAGTGTTATTTGAAGTACCGCACAATGGTATTTTCCGGTCAATGATTAATACAATCGATTTATAGTGATGGCTTAGCGGGGGAGCATGGAAGTTTCTAAAAGGTTGACATCTTATAAAAATAGGGATAACAGTTTCGCAGCAACATCTCCACTTTTCATGCAAATATGAGATGAATAAACTGGTATTTTGCTATTTTACACGTCTGCCTTGGCAAATATTATTTTTAATGCGCCTTTGTCCTTTCACATGAAATATTAGAGAGTAGGCGTTCCTGCTAACAATGCATTTTTGAAAATTTATGGTTACATTCGTGTAAGTGGTATTTACACTATTGGCTCCACGTATTATGCGCATTTTTGCAATTCGCATCCTTGCCTGTAATAGGCCCAAGTGCCGACGATAATTACAAACAGGTAACTATACCAATGACGAACTTCTTGCAAGACGATTAAACATGGCTTGGGCTTGGATGTTGGTATTTATTTGAAGGAAATTGTAAGTAACACTCGTAATTGTGTCAAGTACTGGACCTTAGGCTATGTTGCCAATTAAAATATAGATCTGGTAATGGTACTTTTAAGTTTTGTCAAAGAACCTTCTCTAGAATCGCAACTGACTGTAGCTAAGTAAGATTCTACGTAGTGGGGTTTAGATTGTACGAATGCAAGTGTATTTAAAGATATGTTTGATCACAGACACTCTGTTTCTAGAAAGACAAAATTTTTACACGACGACAGCTACCTGCTGCTAGAATTACAATATAGGCCAGTTGCTGGAGAGTAAAAAGTAACACAAATCGGAAATAATTCATGATAGAGGTTTTATCGCTTTAATCACTTAAGTTATCTCGTATTATTACTATCCTAGGTTTTCGCCCTCCGCGGAGGTCAGCGTCGGCTCCTAGGAGCGAAAACGTGACCTAAAATTGGGCGTTTTTCGGTTTTTCGCAGATAACTCATAGAAAACACAATAAATAAAAAAGTGGTGTATATAAAAGTTGTAGAGCGTTAAATTATTCGTAAAATGAGTACAATATGATATGTTATATTCCAGCTATACCTGTACTGGCTTTCGTCAAAGTAGCACTAATTTGTCAACTTACCAAAAAAGTTCGTTTTTTCAAAAAAAAAATGCAGATATGAGGTAAGAATGACTTCTAACACAAGCAATATTGCTACAATGAGAATGAAATAGGTTGATTAGTAAAAATAATAAATTCAAAAATGTTCTGATAATTTTTCTAATTCTCTAAAATATATAAGTCCTTTCTGGTCGAAGGAAGCTTTTCCTCTTCTCTAAAATTCCATTCTCTTAAAATTGATTATATGTGACATGAAATGCTGTTAAAAGAAAGCAACTATTAATAAAGCTTTGTTTTATTGTTTCAAATTAAAAGAAAAAAATATTTACAAAATAATAATAAAATAAAAATAACGCGTTGAAAAAATACACGTTATCTCACAATTGTTTTCTCCTGTAAACTGATTGTACATTGAAAGGTTAAATATAAAATTTTTAAAGGAAAATATTTACTGAGAGAGATGACTGTAGTTTCATTTGATTCTAAGGAAGGGACAGATTCTTTTGTTAGGCCACCTGCTTCTTTGTGTAGCGAACCAGAACTCTTTCCCTTCATTCTCCTTCCTCTCCTTTGTTTACCACCTTATGTTGCCTCTCTTCCTAACACTGATCCAACTCAGTGACCATTTAGGGTCAGTACTCGTTAGTGAACTCAACGGCTTCTGACTATCAATAGTTTTTCCCGTGCTTGTGGTTTCTTGGTGTGGGTATATTGTGATTATTATTTGTTACCGTGAATACATTACAGATTTGTATTTAGCATGTGAAGAGAGGATATTGGAGGGTGAAGGATTGACTGTGAAAGCAAGAGGAATCAAAACATTGATTGAATGCAACAAGAAAAGATACGAAAAAAGCATATTTTCTTTCAAAAACGTGTGATACTGAAAAATTCATGTAGCATGTTATAAATCTTACACTAGAGGGAAAAGTGTAACTGCAACTATAAAAGCCCGTGGGAGCAGATCACGGGAGGTGCGATCAAGTAATCCAGTTTTCGATTTCAAAAATCAATATTTGTTTTGAGCTGAGGATGCCTCTGAGGATTTTATCATCAAACATAAAAAAAAACGAGAAGACATCAGAACTAAGGTATACACACTCGATGCGTACCCGGACCGTCACAGCTTCTTGGAGGACTGTGAAAATGATATCCCCCAATCCCTGAAGTTGTGGCTTGAAGCTATAATATTGAAAGGCAAACTCGGAAACGAATGTAAATAGAAAACAAAAGTGACCTCCATTGCACGTGCAATAATATCAGCAACAAAACCAAGATCCTTTCATTCTTCCCTTCAAGTTGGCTTTGGAGCACTCCTCTACATGAAATATGGCTCAAAGAACCTCATACAAACAGCGCATGGATTAGGCTTTTGCTGCTCCTACGAAGAAGTCAGGATGTTTGCATGAACACCTCAGAGCACTGTTCATTCTGCTGACACATTTTCGCAGTTTATGTTTGACAATGCAGATGGTAATGTAGATACAATTGATGGTTCCAACACTTTTCATGCTATGGGAGGAACCCAGTGCATTACACCAGTAGCATCTACTTTTTCAACTGGTGAGATTATTGCTACAGTGGGTGTTGTTCCAAGAGCTAGCACTTTTAGAAAGATTGGTGCTATTACAATTGCTACATTTGAAAAATATGCGCAATATTTTTTTCTTCATGAAATCCGGAAAAGGGAAGAAGCCAATGAGCATATCCTCAGTTAACAGTTTCCAACATTCAGAAGAAGTGAAAAATGCTTTGCTATTTCTTCACGCTCCTTCTAATGGTTGTGATACCACTTCATCACTTTACAGGCAAGAAAAAAAGAAGTTTGTCAGGCTGGCTGGCAATTTGTGCAAAATTGTAGAGGACATTCATGCACCAATGCTCCTACTACCGAAGTAGATGTGGACGACACTGTTGGAGACAACAAAGAGCTCAATGAGCAGATGCTCCTGTTAAGTGAGGAAGAAGACGACCCAATTGAGGGTGGTGAACAAGACAGCAAACCGATGTTTCCTTCAAAACGTGCGCGTTTGAACCAATTAATCATACAGGATAAGTGTTACAAAGTTCAGCTTTTTGTTATTATTTTATTGTATAATAAACATATTTTATTGCATCAACGTTTCTCGTGTCAGAATTAATTCCTTCTCCACTTCTGCATTATTTTTTGAAAATAAAAACTAACTTTTTTTGTTGATTAATGTTATAGTTTTTCAGGTGAAAAATTGTATTTTTCATTTTATTATAACATTAATCAACAAAGTTATCCTTTGCCTGCATAATTTTTTACTATGGAATCAACAAACGAATCCGTTGTTACTCAAAAGAACATTTTTTGGTAAGTTGACAAAATGGTGCAACCTTGACGAAAGGCCGTATGGTATAGCTGAATCAAAATATATCATATTGGTACTCATTTTAAGCAGAATTTAGCGCTCTGCAACTTTTACATAAACCAATTGGTTTATTTATTGTGTTTTTCAGAGTTACCTTTGAAAAACCGAAAAACGCCCAATTTTAGATCACGTTTTCGTTCCTAGGAGCTGACGCTCACCTCCTCGAAGGGGGAAAACCTAGGATAATAATATTGCGCCATAATTTAAGAGATTAAAAGGATAAAACCTTTACCATGAATTATTTCCGAATTGGATTACCCAGCAACTGGCCTAATAAGGAAAACTCAAATAAGTAGAAGCGTTCATATAAGCTGAACAGCACATTCATAAGACTTTCCGTTTTAACGAATATTACAGAAATAAAAAAGTTATACAAAAATAAAACTTGGAAAAACCACAAACTACACACATAGAATCAAAAGAAGACAATACTAAGAATATTGTCGAACACATAGTAGAATAAGCAACAAAGTTAAAGCAAGATACTACGACAGGCACTAATACAATAAATGGAATCAAATCATACAAAGTTATCACCCATACAGTGATACTCAAAGACTAGGGCAATCGCAGATGATATGGGAAGATGACATGATCTGAAGGGATATAAAATTTGGAAAGTAATAAAATTAGAGAGGGACAAATGGAAAGAAGTATAGAATTCATATATCCAAAGTTAGAAACCTGGTTGAGAAGGAGTTAAAAACGAAAAGGAAAAAAGTGATCAAAAGATATTGAAACTTCATAGTGCATTAACCTTTTCAAAAATATAAATGTAAATAAATAAGAAAAACTTTAACGCAATTGATTCATTTATTAACAAAATCCTGTTTTTTCAAGCACATACAAAAGCAAATCGTAAGCAGAAGTCTTTCTAACTCAGAACTGTGTTTTACTATTTGTTTCATTTAGAAAATTTTGAAGATAAATACATATCAAAGCAACATTTTAGCTTTTATCATTATTCAATTTGACTGGAAACAGTAGTATACTTAGAATATAAAACAATCAAATTGCGGGAGAAAACTCACTATCCTAGTTATTCGTAGGGAAACAGTTCATTAGCGTTTTTGTCGTCCTCCATCATTTTACTCTGTAAATTAACATAAAAACAATGGCTTTTCTTCGATTTGTGCCAAAGTATTCTCCGATAAGGACTAAAACATCTACTGGAAATGAAAATTAATGCATCCTCATATGGACATTTTCTGTTCCAGTTACAGAAACTGTCAACAGAAATATTATTTTTTAACTGCTTAAATCGTGTTACCGTGTTGAAATTGAAAGCAACGCTTTTGAAGGATTTAAATACTTAGTTTTCTCTGTTTCTTAAACCAAACAAGGATTTCTTTTTCAATTTTAAAATTGTTTTACGGTACCGAGAAAGATGGTGAGATCATCAAAAACAATCATAATAAAATATAAAATTAGATACGAGCGGAAAAGGGCCCTACAGAAATTTATAAAAAGAGTATGTACGAAAGAGTAATTCAATATCATCAATTTAAAAACAATCATTCTAGTGTGGTCAAATAAATAGAAAAGGTACAACAATCAATAAAAAGCTTCAATATCTACCTTTGCGAACAATATGTTAGTAATAGCAAGGTCAAAAACTTAATTAAAAGCAGTAGTAGCAAGAATGGAAAGAAAAGCTAAAAAGCTAGGCACCAGAAAGAGATGATCCTGAATCACATCTGTTAGTGTCAAAACCAACATTCAAAGCATTTTTAACGCAGCGTCGCCTTTAGGGGGGCGGCCGGGTACACTTGAAAGCCAGAGCTGGGGTCGCGGAGGGTTGCTGCAAAAGGACCAGCCGGCGATCTTCGGTACAAGCAGTCCGCAGTCAAGATCCATCAGGGTAGCTCTGTGCTACAACGCATTTTAGCATAGTTCAATTATAATACATTTATACAGTCCACTTGTTCTAATCAGAAATAAAGTTCAATTCAACAACAACGGTGTTTGAATCAGCGTTCGGCAAACTACAATAACAATTTTGGACCTTCGGAGCCGCATATTTTGAAACAATTTTTTGGCTTCGCCTAATTGTTTCGCCAGTTATCCAATTATTTCAGGCTTAACCTGTATATTTTTAGTTGAATTATAAATCCTTTGCATTTCAAATTCTTAAATTTTCCAAAGCAGCGTATTTTGTACCTGCATCAAGTTCCTTTCGTTATCGCGATGCCCTCTCGACGCGCGCTATCTCTTATCAGAGTGCGAGTCTTCTTTTGGGCACGAAATTTTCGTTCGAGGCACTTGCTGTCTTAACCTAAGCCCGCCGTCATCGGCCCGGCTAAGGCTTGATTTTAATTAAGTCAAATTACGTGCGCTCAACCAATTTTTATGAGCATTGTGTTTCCTAAGGGCTGATAATGATCAGGTACGATGGCGCTTTTCTGTTGTTATTCGCATAGTAATTACATTTTTGCTTAGTTCTTTATTACCAGTTTCAACCACGAGTTTTTCTCGGAGGCCAAGCCGCTAGCCTTATCGCATTTTCGACACTGGCTGGCGCTCTGCTTAGTTGCTGCCGTTCGAGGGTGCCTTTGCTATAATTTGCATCCACGGCGACTTCGTCCATTATGTGCCGTTCACGTCCAGCTTATGTTTCGAGGTTAGTTAGTGCTACTCCGGGATTAAATATCAATTTATCTTTAATACCTGGATTTTACTTTTATACATTCTAAACCACTAATTATTTGGAATTTTAATTCATACGTTTTACCATTATTAACATGTAATGTTCAATTTCATACATGCTCTTGCTTTTTACATTTGAATTTTTATGCTTATAATTAATTATGCTCAGTATTTAAAGTTGCAATTTTGATGTATTTCGACTCTCTGTAAAAGGTACAGTCACGCTTTTTTATTTTCAATAGCCTAAACAGAAGGATTTATTAAATGACTGTGATAAGCTTATCTCACTAGTAATTTGTTGTTAAAGTTATTAAAATAACCCGAAAGGGGTTCTTAATTTTATGCGTGTCGCAACCTTCAGTTTACGTACACAATTTTTTTATAACATTATTTGCATTTTAATTATCCTGATAATTTACTACTGACACTACAAGACATTTTATTACTTATTAATTAAACGCTAGTCACTTGCAGTTTATTTCTTCTTATTATTTGAAATCTTTTGATTTCTGGCGCCCATTTCCTTTCCTTTTTTGAAGACATTCCAGGGTACACAGCTGATGATTTAAACCTACGATCCAAGGCCGCCGAAATTTGAGTTAGTTAGGGCCATCGCGGTGAGTAAAGAGTTTTCAGAGCTGCCGTGGTGTATAAACTGTAGGGGGGTTGATCTGCGATTTTTACTACCATCGATCAATTTTATTAATTAATCGCACGTCGGCGTCGGCTTCTTTATTGTTTCACTTTGACGTTGAATTCTGGAAAATCTGGGAATTTTGGGAACAACGTGGACTTGGACCTTTGGCCATTGGAATTGGGAGGTATCGTCGCAGGAACTGGGCAACACAAGAGACGACTTCCCGCCAATTCCACTTTCAACACACAGGGACGGACTCAGGAGTAAGCAAAACCTTTCATACATATCCTTATATTTCAGCAGGTTTTCACTTCGAGTCAGTACAGAGCTATATTCAAGTTAACATGTCGGAAGCGGAATTAAAAAAAATAATAACAATGAGGGGAGCTTGCAAAAGTCACATAACGCGTTTGAAAGGTATTTAGACAAAATAGAAAGGGGTGTCTCAGATGAACGGGTTCTAATCGAATTAGAGGACAAATTAGGGCAAATAAAACTAGCTTATGATCAATTGAACGCAGTACAGTTGGACATTGAAATACATACGGGCGCTGAAGATGACGAAGAACGGGAAACTTCCGAAGACAAATATTTTAAACTTTCGTCAACAGCAAAGGCACTTGCCAAAGAAATTAATATCGCGTTACATCCCGTGCGAAGGTCAGAAGTGTCACACGTAGCTTCAGTTCATTCGCAAGGTATTCAAAATTTAAATACTACAAGACTCCCAATTATTGCCCTCCCAAGTTTTCAAGGAAATTATGAGGGTTGGTTAGAATTTAGGGATATGGTCAGGGCACTCGTACACTACAATATTTCATTAAGTGATGTGCAAAAATTTCAATATTTACGGGGGTGTATGGCGGGAAAAGCCAGCGATATTTTAAATTCATTACCAGTAACCTATGCAAGTTACGAAACAGGTTGGAAACTTATTAAGGATAGGTTTGAAAACATCAGAATGATAATACAAAATCATATCGTTGCTATTTTTGATATAGCACCTTTAAAGAAAGAAGCACATGGGGCATTAAGGCAATTAGCGGATACGATTACAAAACATTTAAGGGCAATTGAATCATTAGGTCAAGATACGAGCTGTTGGGATTTATTACTAATACATATTGTTGTTTCCAAATTGGACTTAAATGCCAGGAAGAATTAGGCAGAATTTCACATAGAAACGCAGTTACCGACATACAAAAACATAACGGACCTCTTGGCAAAACGGGCGGCAGTATTAGAGCAGATGTTTCCAAATCAATCGCACGAACAAAACTTGTCACATAAACTTAGGCAAAACTTTAAAATAACGGCGGCGACTTACAATAGCAACGGTCAAACGACCCTTTCGCGGCAGGTAAAGTGCGTTTATTGCAGCGGCTCGCAGCAAGTTTATTATTGTGAAAAATTTATAAATCTCACAAACGGAAAGAAACGTGAAAATATCGTTAAGCTGAGGCTTTGCTATAACTGTTTAAAACCTAATCACTCGGTAAAGGACGGTCTGTCCTCGCGATGACGCCACTGCAAAAAAAAACACAAAAGTTTGATACATGAAAACAATTCAACACCCAGAGAACAAGCATCCGCGGTCGCTAACATATCAAATGATGACTTGGGCACTAATTTCACAAGCATTTCCCATTTGCGAGACTGTAAGGCTAATACTAATTCGCACGTTCTTTTATCTACGGCTATAGTGACAATACGGGGACCAAACAATAAATATTTCAATGCTAAGGCATTACTCGATTCAGGCGCTCAGCCCTGCATTATAAGGGAGGAATTAGTACAAAAAATCGGACTGCAAACACAAGAATGTTCATTTGGGTCACAGGGATCAATCAATCTGTAACTAACATAAATAAAACAGCTTGTTTCCCCATTCAAAATTCAAAGGGAGAATTTGAAATACCCATTAAGTGTTTAGTTTTGCCAAATATAACGAATAGATTCCCAAAATTAAAAATGTCACAACCTTTAAATATCCCGTCGAATATCACGTTGGCTGACCCTGAGTTCGCAAATGGTGGTGACATTGAAATCCTCATCGGGGGTGACAGATTTTGGTCTATTATGGGAAATAAACGGATTAATTTACACAAACAATGAAATGGTACTTTACGACTCGAAATTTGGATATATTCTAGCGGGCACATTACATGACACATACGCAGAAAACGTTATATTTATTAACACATGTACGGTTAATGAAAATAATTTAAACAAACAGTTGGGAACATTTTGGAACATTGAACACATAGCCGATGTAGTTTCGTCATATACACATACCGAACTAATTTGCGAAAATAGTTTTGCAGAGACACACACACTTGATCCGATAAGCCGATTCATTGTTAAAATGCCAATTAACGAAAACATTAATAAATTAGGGGAATCAAGGGAAATAGCCTTACGTAGATTTTTTGGTATAGAGCCTCGTTTGCAGAACAACACAGAATTAAGGAAAAATACGTAAAATTTATGAATGATTACATCAACTTAAATTACATGACAGAAATTGTCAATCAACAACGAGCAGAACATTCATATTATTTGGCGTTCCATCCCGTCTTTAAAAATGACCGCGAATGCAAAATAAGGATAGTTTTTGATGGCAGTATGAAAACATACAGGTGTTTCATTAAACGACGCTCAGTACATTGGACCAACAACACAGCGGGATTTATTCAGCATTTTAATTAACTTTCGTCAACATAAATACGTTTTAGTTGGGAACATTAAAAAAATGTATTCTCAAGTTGTGGTACATGCCGATCATATGAAATATCAGCGAATATTTTGGCGCGACGATATTACAAAACCGGTAAAGGAGTATGAACTTACGCGTGTAACGTTCGGACAATCCGCTAGTCCTTTTCTCGCGATACGATGTTTACATCAATTAGCGATAGAGCATAAGTTATCACACCCTCGCGTTGCCCATATTATCGAGACTTGCTTTTATGTCGACGATTTGTTATGCGGTAGTGATGGTTTAGACGATTTAAGGATAATCAAACGGATTATTATAGATATTTTGAATTCAGAGGGATTTCCATTAAACAAATGGTCTTCAAATACCAAATCATTGCTAGATTCAAATACAGCAGCTGGGTGAATACAAATTGGCGAATCAACACAAAACAAAACACTTGGCGTTTATTGGAATCCTACCACAGACACATTTCATTATTCAGTAGACATATCCGCATTTCCAACTGGCAACACCAAACGCGCGATATTATCAACCATTTCAAGATTTTTCGATCCACTTGGTTATTTGGGACCGGTCATAATTAAGGGAAAAATTATAATACAAAAATTATGGCTAAACAGGTGTTCATGGGATGAAACAATTCCTTTAGAATTGAAGGAAATTTGGATCGATTACAAGGAGCAACTTGCGTACATAAACCAAATGCATATACCCCGCTGGGTTCTTACAGAACATGTAACTTAAACTGAAATCCATTCTTTTTCAGATGCAAGCGAAAATGCATATGACGGAGTTATTTACATTAGATGCCATTTATCAGACGGTTCATTTATCACACAGTTCATATGTGCGAAGAGTAGGGTTAGCCCGGTAAAGAATGGAAAACATTCGTGGCAAATCGAGTATCAATTATCCAAAATTTGACAGAACCAAACGAATGGTATCATATCGAAGCTGAGGAAAATCCTGCTGATATTATTTCTAGGGGGATTTCTGGCCAGGGTATTCAGGGTTCAAGGTTATGGCGACACGGACCCAGTTTTCTTCAGAAACCGGAGTTCATGTGGCCGCTCAGTAAATTCGATTGTAATAGCGTAGAACCGTCAAAATGTAAGACAATTCATATAACAACAATCACGGTAAATTTTGACGATTTTAATCTGTTTCAAAAATATTCGAATTTAAATACAATGATAGCAGTGATGGCATATGTATTGCGTTTTATATATAATTGTAGATTTCGGACGGATAGGCGAATTGGTAATTTTAATCCGGACTAGTTGAATCAAGGTTTAAATAGGTTGATCAAAATTAGTCAATTTCAATCGTTTGCGAAGGAAATCACGATTTTAAAGCGAAAAGGCAAAGTGGCGAAGAAAAGTCCACTCGTGACGTTGTGCCCATTTATCGACGACACTGGGTTGATCAGGGTAGGTGGGAGGTTAGGAAAGGTATTGGCCAGTGAAGGGTAAAAATTTGATGAAAAGGATAACCCGTTAATGCAAAACATGTTTTACATTTAATCCGGGAACCGTACAATACATGATGGCAGACCTACCAAGGGATAGGGTAGTTCCGCGACGGGCATTTGATCACTGCGCAGCAGATTTCGCGGGACCATTTCAAATCAAAGACAAGGTTACTCGGGGCTACAAGTTAGTAAAAAGTATGTCTGAATATTTGTGTGTTTTGCTACTCAAGCTTTACATCTTGAGTTGGTTTCCAACCTGTCCACAGCGGCATTTTTAGCTGCTTTTCGTCGGTTTACAGCCCGTAGAGGAAGATGCTCAAAAATCCATACGGATAATGGCACTAATTTTGTTGGCGCTTTTAACGAAATAAAAAGACTGTACGAGTTTCTGGATAAATGTCATTCTCAAATCAACAACTATTTGGTAAAGGACAGAATGTGTTGGAGCTTCTCTCCACCAAAAAGTCCTCATTTTAACGGTATTGCAGAATCTGGGGTAAGGGCTACTAAAAATCATTTGAAACAAATAATTGGCGAAACTCGTTTATCGCAAGAAGAGTTTAGCACTGTACTGGCTCAGGTGGAAGCTTGTTTGAACTCCCGTCCTATTTCCCCTTTATCGGACGATCCGTCCGACCTGAATGCGCTTATTCCGGGTCATTTCTTGGTGGGCGGTCCACTGATGGCTCTACCGAACGAAGACGTGATTCAGGAAACAATCAACAGACTATCCCGTTGGCAGAGAGTACAGCAAATCACTCAACATTTCTGGCGACGATGGAGAACCGAATACATCCATCAACTGCAATAGCGGTTCAAATGGAATCACTCCACTACTCCTGTACCAGCAATCGGCGATTGGTTCTTCTAAAAGACAACAACGCTCCTCCACTTCAATGGGCGTTGGGGAGAATTGCGGGACATCTTCCAGGAGAGGACGATACAGTTCGGGTAGTAAAGGTGAAAACCGTGCGAGGACTCTATGACTCTATGAGCAGTT
Organism: Agriotes lineatus; assembly: GCA_940337035.1. Classification (NCBI taxonomy): domain Eukaryota; kingdom Metazoa; phylum Arthropoda; class Insecta; order Coleoptera; family Elateridae; genus Agriotes; species Agriotes lineatus. The sequence continues at coordinate 29,120 of CALNHX010009995.1, forward strand.
AAAGGTGTATGCCCGCTACCGAGCAATGAACGCGAGTGATTTCACGAAACAAAAGGACATCGTAGATGATTTATATCGATTTTATTTGTTATACGTTGTGTGTATATATTTGTCTATATCATTTATTCATTTCTTTCTTGTTTTCTTAAGTTGTTTAGTTGATAAATCTCTAGATTTACTTTTTAGGAAATGTATTAAGACCTGTTATAAAAATTTGAAACGGGGTTTCAAGGTGGGCGACTTTGTTAGTGTCAAAACCAACATTCAAAGCATTTTTAACGCAGCGTCGCCTTTAGGGGGGCGGCCGGGTACACTCGAAAGCCAGAGGTGGGGTCGCGGAGGGTTGCTGCAAAGGGACCAGCCGGCGATCTTCGGTACAAGCAGTCCGCAGTCAATATCCATCAGGGTAGCTCTGTTCTACAACGCATTTTAGCATAGTTCAATTACAATACATTTATACAGTCCCACTTGTTCTAATCAGAAATAAAGTTCAATTCAACAACAACGGTGTTTGAATCAGCTTTCGGCAAACTACAATAACAACATCAGTAACAACACAGAAGCATAAAGAGAAAAATATAAGAAAACAGTTATAAATATTTACCAATTGTAGTTAATAAGCAAAATATTTAAGATAAAAAAGTGTCAGTAAGAATAATAGGAAGTAATGGAAGCATACACGAACTACGAAGATCTAAAGATATACCAAGAAGAACTTTGTGATTAGACTTACAGTGACCTAGGGTAGTAAACTGTGAACGTCAAATATAAATGAGCAGAACCGATTAAGCATGTGCAAAAACAATAAGACGGATTTTCGGTGCTGAGCATTAACTTTTCCTGCATGGAGAAGGAGAACAAATAATGAAACTGTAGAATTACATAATGAACCATAAATAACCACTATTGTATGAGCATAACGTTTAAGATAGTTAGGTCATGTTATAAGGATAAACGTGCAAAGAACTTTGAAGGAAAACAAGTTCATGTAAAGAGAAAACACATAAAAGGGAATATGGCCCAAAAAGAAGTGGATGAATAATGTTCTGGAAGCCCTACGCACACTAGAACTAAAACAATTGGAAAAAAGCAAGAAAATTTGTGATATGAAGGAAAACGTTGCAACAAAACAAGAGCTTTCATATGGGTATGTTATCTTACTATATTCTGAAATAGGTGTAGGTCATCCCGCGCCTGTAATGTTTGTTTTAAAATTTAAAGATAAGATCCAATGTGTATATTTTATATGTTTTATTATTGCAATTAGATTTGAGATTGTTTTTATCATGATGGAAATGTTCACAAAACCGGTCCTACGCTGAAAGTATTGTGTAAATTTTAATTTACGTGTGTCCTGCAATAAATTCACGTTTAAACTTATCCGCGGGACGAAAAAAGATTTTAACTTCGATTCGAAGCATCCTTTGGTTACGTTTTCAAGTTCAGTTTTAGTCAGTAAGTGCATTATACGAGTTCGCCTAAGGCAAATCATTGAAAGCAGCATATAAGGGTTTTGCAGCCAATATTTGCTGCATTTAAGCAACACGTGCAGCAAACAAGCGTTTACTAGTCCTGTCAATGTAATTTACAGAGTGTACATGTAAGTACACCAATTGAGCTATTTTCAAAAACGTATTTAAAGTGTCCATTTTGGGAGGCACTAACTCATAGTCTTGGCGAGACTTGCACGCCATCTGGGATTACCAGTATCATGCGTTGTATCGTCCAGGGCAAAATACGCATTATAAGACGTGCTGAATTCAAGGGTACGCAGCAGCCAGTTTGAGGTTTTCGGGTAAACGTAGTAAAGTTGCCTCCAACTGCCAGAAGTTCTTGGAAGAGTGACAGAATGTGTTCCGCGCCCAATTTAAATATGTGCGAGCATGATCGGGGTTGGCATTAAGCTAGAACCGTATTAAGACATTTTGATATTTTCATTCTTTTAAAATACAGTTATTTCACCGTTCTTTTAATAATGTTTTATTGATATTTTAGGTGTGTTTGGTGCGTTTAAGCATACATGTGAATAGCCCCAAGTCATACGGATGGGGCCATAATTATATATAACAGCAATGAGATAACATGAATAACAAAATAGAATGCTTGAGTATGAAAGAGATGGCCATACGAAAAAATTATTTTAGTAGGCATGTTTAGTTGTAAATTAAGCGTCAAGCCTACTCGAATATTGGCTAATATGTTTATCTCTTTCTCACTGAAGCAATACGTGTTATATTCTTGTTCATGTTATTTCACTGCTGTTATATATAATTGTGGCCCCATCGGTATTGTATTGTATTGCGAAATAGTAGCATTTTTTTACGTGAATTAGGGGGGTAATTATAAAAAAACAATTGAACATCGCATTTTTGAGATATTTAGCAAAACTTTTGTTTTATTGGAACACCCTATACATTTTAACATATTCTGAAATAACATTACATTCTCTACAAACAAGTTTAAATGAGATGCTAGAATTTTATTTCAAAATATATTAAAATGTATAAGTAGGGGGTTGTAGTAAAAAAAAAGGTTTTGCTAAATATCTCAAAAATGCGATGTTCAATTGTTTTTTTTTATAATTACCACCGTAATTCACGTAAAAAATACTACTACTTCGCCCATTTAACCGACGTTGTAGCTCCCATAATAAACAAGTTTGCAATAGTGCACATTTAATTTTGAACAGGCATATATCTCTATTGTTATTAACTTTAGGATAGTAGGGTATAAAAAGTTTTTTGTTCAGAAGAAGAGTGGCTATCGATTGACGTCAAAATATACAGGGGGTTCCATTTAAAAAAAAAATGAATTTTTTTACATGTCAAAAACCCGACGACCCGATTGTTTTTTAGTTTACGCCATTTTAATCGGCACGAAATATGCTACTATTTTACTAATTTAACCAACTTCGTAGCTATAATAGCAACCGAGATAGCAATAGTGCACACTTAATTTTGAACAGGCTGTATACCGGCCTTAAAATTGGATGATTCTTTTCAAATAAAAAACATATTTTAAAGTTCTTATAATTTCTGTTATTTTCTTCAATTTTTCGCACTTCCTAATTAGCTACTAAAAATAAAAATACAGTTATAAATTATTAAAATATATGATAAAAAGTTGTGAAAATATTAATATTTTATCTATATCTATAGTCTTTCCTGACAGAAGTGAATATACAGATTCTGGAATTATATTCCAAATTCAGTATGATGGATTTCTTTAAATAAAAGCTAATTTAATTTTAATAGGGTTTTCAAATTTCTTTTCTTTTAACCACCGTTTGTGATAGAGAGAAATATATTTTTGTTGAAAAATAGAAAATACAAAAGTACATAAGTACATAGCCCAGGTAAAAATTGAAGCCACCACTGCCTATTTATGCACATGGAATTTCTTCTTGTGAGCATTGACGACCCTTTACGATAATTTCGAAGTTGTAGAGATTAATAACCGAAACACATCTTACCAGTCTGAAATTGCGTTTATTTCATACTGATGTCAAAAATTACATTTTTCGGATTATTTACGGTACAAAAAATGGAATATTAAAGTTCTAGTACTTTAAAGTAAAATTTTAATGTTCAAGTACTTTAAAACTTATTTATGGTACAAAAAATAGAACATTAAAGTCCTAGTACTTTAAAGTAAAATTTTAAAGTTCAAGTACTTTAAAATTATACGTCAGTTGTTGACATGAAATTTGAAATGATTTACAACCTTTTATTTAAAATTCATTAAACTTGCAGTATGAAATAAACCGTTGTATTCACCACGAACGAAAAGTGTTTTTAAAGGTCCTCGCAAGTAATTCCTTCCTCGGCTGACGCCTCGGACGTAAACAACTTTCTCGTCGTTTAAAAATGTCACTTTTCGTTCTAGATAAATAAACTACTATTTCCGTCTCATTGTGGTGCCGATGCCGTGGAATTTCCGTACTCCTGATCGACAACTTCAGAAACTTCGAATGTCCAGCAAACATACTGTACGGCGACACTTACGCCGACGGAAACCTAAAAAACCTTTTTTCCATCAATATCTGTTAACGACGCTTCGAACTGAAGCTATACAGGGTGTCCGGATAAGGGTACGGAGCGGCAGTATGTGGACAATAGTAAGGCCTAGAGGTTTGGGAAAAAATCCTTATAAATAAAGTGGGCAATAGAAATTGCTGGAAATTATTTTCAAGTTCGTAATTCGGCCGCTAGGAGGCGTAACTGTTATGAAGGAACATAAAAGTCACGCTATCTAGGAAAGTTACACGATGAGCTATAACTTTGAAAACATCATTTGATAGCTTGGCCAATACCGCAGCATTTTGTTTTGCGACATTTTTTCGTATCGTAACATCAGGTGGCGCTCACATAAATTACAAAGTACACCACAACACCTTTCTGGGCTTGTTACGTGTTGTAAACGGGTTTTCCTCAGTAGCATCATTGTTAGATCCATGCAGGGAAACTGTGAAAAGTCATCCATCAATACTCTAATTTAGTAAATAAATTTAAAGAATGCTAAGGGAGATAACAAAATTTGGTTCGGGAATATAAAAATAATTATCAAAAACGATTGCAATTTATTGAAGTACGTTTCTAAAAATAAAATTTTTCGAAACGAAGTACTGGTAGTAAAGAATAGTCTTTTAAAATGAAAATGCTACTTTACAACTCACACAGTTATAGGGATGAAATTTATCCAACATAATAGTTAGTTACATATTTAGTGTGTAAAAATGAGTTTTATGGCTTGAGGTCTAATGAACGAAAACCATACATCATATTTATACATGTACTACATACAATACTCTTTGCAAACAAACAAAATAACACATTTTGACGTAACTAAAATAAGAGCCACAATCTCAACCTAATCATGACTAAATATGCTTATCATGAAAGTTCTTCATGAGTTCAATTCGGTCGTTATGCATTCAATACTTCAGCTATTGTCAAAATTTTATAAACGTTAACTTTTGACGTGTAAAGTAAAAATACTTTTTAAATTTTTATTTATTTTGAGGGTAATATTATTTCTTGCGGCTTACAATAAAATAATTTACTAATATATTGATATGTGTGTGTATGATTTGATATTATTACTACATTTTTCTTTAAATGAATGACTATCATCTCAAAGGTTGGGTTTTCTACATCATAGCAAATATGATTGAATGTATAATTATAGACATAAAATTTGCTATTAAGATAATGATTGTGGTTTTTATTATTTTTAAAAGTAATCGCTTTAGCCACCGTTTGTTTATCCACTGGGAGAACTACACAATTGGATATTTCAACTGATGGGAACAACTTTACAAACATAGCTCGTCACACTTTATCAAAGCAAGTTGACTTTGTATTAATAATTACATCAGTCATTACGTAAGAGTGCGTTGCCTAAGTGATTTAACAAACGTAAGTAAATAGACGTAAGAACAAAACACTCACGATGCGCTTTCTAACCTTATTTGGCTTTCCCAATGCAAAATAGTACATCAAGTGTTCCCGCAGGAAGTCCCACGACGAACAGGGGCTCGTCTTTCTCCCCGATGGCCTACTTTAACAAGCCAGATACCTCTTCGAACACCACATGCAGCTTGCGTCACTCCTAAACTGCTTAAAACTCCGCCTTTGCGTTAGTCTTAGGGCTCCGGATTGTTCAGCAAAAATGTCGCTGCTTCCTTCCCACTTCCAGAGCTATACTAACCTCGCGACAGCTCCAAAAACTGCCACAGTAACATCAGCTACTACTCGACGTACTATTCAACACTTTTTAGAACTCCTGTGGGGATGCAACGAATCAAAGCAACCTTTGGGGCCTACCCAAAAGACACTGCACTAATTATAAAACATTGAATTGGAAAGAAGCGGTATTAATCCCCTTTTAAATGGATTATTTGTGAGGAAGCCGACATTAACACACCTCACAGCTTGGCTTCGCTCCCTTCTTCTTTTTTTGTTATCATTCATCTTACATTGTTATTTATTATTTCTATGTCTGGGCTGATTACATTTTATGTTTCAATCAAGGCTAATACTATTTTTAATACCGGTTTTACAAATTATTAACTCAATGTCAATGCTATTCATACAATTAACAAAAATTAAATTAGCACATTTATAGAATATTTTGTAAAATAATATTTGAAATGCTTGAAATGCTATTACCTGCTATCATGTGCTTTAAAAGTGAATATTTTGTTTCCAAAGGGGTATCCGAAAAAATTCTATATTTTTATTTTCACATATTTTTTATCTATTCTACACATAATAATCATAACAAGTATTAGAATGAATGTTCTCCATTTTGTTGTGTGGAAAAGCTCTTAGTCTATGTAATTGCAGTCTGTTGATTTGATGGTCGCAGCTAATACATTGAAAAGCTAACAACATTGAAGGAAATCTACATCGTTGCTTGAATTTATTGCACTCTTTAAATGTCTTCTACATGCAGGAATAATTTATATAATAATTATTATTGGCATTACGGACACCAAACCAGTCATACTTACTTGTAAAAGCATTATTATTAAGGACAGGTAAATGGAAGAAGCAACACATTAACATATCAAGTGGTCTTCTTTAAATGGCATGTAAATAAATTAATGATAAATCGTAAAACTTTATGCGAACATCGATATGTGCAAACATTTATCAGTTCGTGCAAAGCTGAAACTGACAGATTTTGGTTAAGAAACCAACAAGTTTCTGCTCACAAATTTTGGTGTATCCGATATCATTCATTACAATATTCTCGTAATTTTGTTTCTTTAAGCTTCAACATAGTAGCCCCGATAATTATTTACGTAGTAAGGGCAGTCTGTGCAGTTTACCGGTCGAGAATTATCAACTGAAATTGAATAAAGCACCAAATAGAAAATAAATAGCTCCTAAAAATTATAACAATTTTATTCGTAGTTTTACTAGAAACTTAAGAATGACAATGTTTTGCTTACACATGCAGTTAACCATATTTCCTTCGGTGGTAGGAATTATGTACTGCTTTTATAATAACAAATTGCTTGTCCGAAATATAATACTATCAACAATACCAATGTTATGGTATCTATGTTGACAGATTTGGTCTTGAGTGTAACTCTAACGAATTTGGTCCAACGATATTAAATCGAAAACCGCCGAATGCCATTGAACGAATGCTAGCTCGTCAACCAATTCAACGATTTGGGAAAATTTCATTTCAGTATCTTCGCACATTGCCTCCGAAGTTATTCGGAGCTCCATTTTGTTAAAAGAATGTTCTAGTATGGCAGACGTCAACATCTATGGTCGTAAATTCTAAATTAAGTAAGCAGCATACAGTTTTTGAAGAGACTGGGTATATTCTTCATATGTCTTATGTGGGGGTGGTTCATAGGTGTTAGCTTCTGGTTCTGGGATATAAAGTCTGTATTCAAACTCTAGTAGTTCCAATGGCTATAAAAATATTGAGTCAATTTAACTGTGATTTTCCAATCCGGCTTTGACAAACGTAGAGTCTTACTGCCTAAACCTCCATAAACAGGAGACGCCGCTCCTGCAGTAGCGAGGATGTTGATAACATAGTTGACAACGTCAATCTCCTATGTGGATTGTTTTATGGTTTTTTCTCTTCACCATTTCGTCCTAAAAAAGATAACCTGATGAGAAGGAACTATGTTATTCATAAATTCATTATTAGCGTTCACCTTTTCATCAATTCCTTATAAAATTCAGTGCGTCTGTATTAACCAGATTCTCTTCTGTAGTACAATTTGGTCGGTGCAAGGGTAATATTTTTCGGTTTTTTAAACGTGTAAACGGAAGTTCGGTTAACACTATTATTTCGAAGTAATTCAACAGCCAAGCTGCCATAATTATCAGTAAGAATCGATGCCAGAATTATCATCATTCAAATCATGTAGATTACCACTTATCCTTGAATTTTTTACAGTTTGATTTTCTTTGAAATTCTGAAATATCCTACTTAAAGTAGGATGCGAAATTTGCTTCTTAGGATATTTTTGATTGAATAAAGCCTACCATTTTTGATCTACAAAGTTATAAAATTAATTAACGTAAAAGGGCTATAATATAAACACCTGTATACACTACAAGCCCTATGTTAGGTTACAACCCTTTTGTTAAATTGTCTCTTGTTTCATGTATCGTGGATTTCTTCGGCGACTCTATCTCGTCGTGCACGCGCAAGTGTTCTCTTTTGCGGCTGTTTCATCATCGCAGCTTCTGAGTCGACGAGATCTCCAAAGGGCGAAAGTCCCGATCTGCAACACCGCCTCTATTCTGCTTGTTATTTTTCCTTGGGCTTGTAACAGCGCTTCCGAGGGCAAATTGCGTCCATCAACACACTAGGTACTGCGGACTGCTACGGGAACAATCAATCATCCAAAGTACAGAATCCGTGACGCCAAGGTAACCCGATGCCTCAGCTTTTTCTAGTCCCAATATATCATTCAAAAGAACCACCCCTATGTTTCGACTGGCCTCTAGCCGAGATAATTTGATGCAGGGCTACGTATGTATATGTTGGGGCACTATAAACTTTTTAAAAGTATTCGTATATCCGATTTGACTACCTCTTGAGGGGCTTATTATTCAAGTAATGTCTATTTGAGGGCTGGTTTTGTGTCATATATACTTTTTAGACATGTAACACCTGTAGACCTACGGCTTAGTTGGTAATCTTCCTCCATGCTTTCCTCTTACTCGCCTTCCGTTCAGTTTTGAATTTTTAATTTGTTGAGTTTTACTTAACATGTTTATCGTTTTCTGGCCTTTCTTTCTTTATTACACTTAGGACGATTTTATCATTCTCTTCGTGAGGTTTTTTACACGTGTGTAATCGATGGTATTGATTCGATCTTCTTCGCTATCCCGGTTCCAACTGCTTCCCTGTACAGTATATAGTTTTTTCTTAGCATTATTTCATGGTATGCCTCTTCTTGTGCTCATACCTCACATATATACGTCTCTATCGGTTTATGCTGGGTTAGCAGTTCTTCAACTTTTTCGACTTTGATACACCTTTTGAACATATAATTTCTTTCATGGCTCCCATTTTTGTTTTCACTATTCTTGCAGAGTTCTTTTCTTTACCCTTCTCTATTATTAGGGGTATGTAATTATCTCAAAGGTCTATTCAGTTTTCCTACTAGTCTTGACTATCAAATGATCTTCTTCGTCTTCTTCTTCTTCAGTTTGCTGTTTCTTGATTTATCTCTAGTTTGCCAGATTTTCTCTCCAGCTTCCCTGTGATTCTTTGCAATTGCTTACGAGGCCTCGTCAGTAGAGCTAGATCATCGGCATACGCTGTACATAGATGATTCCTATTATACAGCGTACATTCGATATTTATCTTGTTTTCTTTTGTTGCTTTTCCCAGTACCTGGTTTAAATAACAATGGAGATAACGAATTTCTTTGTCTATGACCATTCCTAACTCGGAGAAGCGTTAATTTAATTCTATTCAGTCGCACTTTATTTTCTGTATTGTTTAGACTCGTTTTGGTCAGCCTTATTAACTTCGGTACTCCCAGCTCTCTCATTGTTTCATATAACTACTCTTAGTTCACTGTTGATTTAATATCAACGTAGAGAGTGTATAATAATAGTTTGTACTCGTTTGGAGTTGTTATGTAAATATCCGCTCTATCATTATCTATTTTTAAATCCCGCCTGATACTTTTCAAGAACCGTATTTTCTTGTGAACTGGTAGTAGTATAGCATTCGATCATTCCCTATCCCATACTGCTGTTATTAACAAGTAGTTTCTCATGTAGTCTTTCTCTGCCGTATTTTACCATCTATACCACTACGTCGTTTTGTTCTGGGTTTCTGCTATCTTTATTTCCATATTATTCTCTGCATTTTGTTTCCTCTTGGTGTATGTACTGCTTTCTTTATTTCTTCTTCATTGTCCTCGATTATTATCTCCTTCTCCATTTTCGTCTGAATTTAAACTTGTATTAAAATACACATCTCTAGCTTGGCATCCCCTTCTAGTATTATTGACTCTTTGCTAGATATTTCTGATCTTCTTATTCTTATATTTCTTTTCCAACTCTTCCATTTTAGTTTCGTTATGTTGTCTTTCAAGTAGACTATATTTATCCCTGTTGGCGTCTGTGCTGTTTCTCAGAATGTGGGCTCTTACGTTTGCCTTCCTAGTTGCAGTTTTATTATATTCCATTGTTTCTTCTTGTCTTTATTACCCAATACCTTTTCTGTTGTGGCTTTCATTTGCATACCTCTGTTTAATTGTACCATTTTTTAAGTTTTCCACAATATTACTTCTGTTCTATATGGGCTCCTCTTAAACTTCTGATACAAATCAGATATCATCTAATAAATTACGTTATCGTTCTTACGGCAACCAAATTGCATGGATATGTTGATAGTGGTCCAATAAAAGAAAATTGGAAAACGTGCTAAAGCGATAAGCAATTTCAATACTAGACAAACGAAATATAGTTTTTAACAATTTTTTAAGTAACCACATGAGGGTGCTATATATAAAAATAAGTAAGTGAGGCTAGTAATTGACTATATGATCGACGGGGATGTCTAATCAAGAGGTGGGCAAAATTTCAATCAGTATCTAAGCTTTAATATAAGTGACATGCCACATCTAATAATATATTTTACCGCAATTATTCCAGTAATGAAATATAAATTTCATTAGTTGCTTTTAGCTCATCCTGTAGGTGAATACTTAACAATTCTTTTACTACATAGCAATTTAGACAAAATTCTTATCTAAAGTAACATATCAGCTTGACGTCTTGATGATGTTGGCAAATCATGCAACGGCATCTGCATGAAAAGGCGTTCTACATGTTATAATAATAAAAAAACACATTAAGACATTATCCAAAGAGCTATAACAGCCTCTACGAGCTGCAGTGGACGTAATCTCTCCATCGAAACTTTCGTTTTATCTCATTAATCTACATGTCACTCGGCTGATCAGCATAATTTTACAATTCCTAACGAAGGAGAATTTGACTTGCAGATGATTACGAAACGGCTTAATGTTGGTGTTCGCTGGTCGTCACTTCGCGAATTGTTTTTAGGAGCCAAAATGGTATGGCCATTGTTTGAAACCGAGCTGCCAAATTGCTCTGAACCATATTAGGATGCAAAAGGTCACACGAGTTGACTGCCTGGCGCGTAATTATTTTTATTGTACGGGCATTAGATAGGCGTAAAATTTGCATCAATTAAAATTGTATTGGACAACTTCTAACATTTGTGAAATGGTTGAAATGAAAAATGATACTTAGAAAAAAATTACATTCATGATTCTACTGTTTTGTTTTTTGATACTTTAAAAAACATGTTGATCAATGTCGAATAAAATGGCGGTTATTTCAGTTTTCGGTAACTGAGATATAAAAAAATATATATTCGATTTATTTTTTTTTGTGGCGTTGCTCTCACAGAATTGCTTCCACAACGAGCAGAAGTCCAGAATTATTGAAAATGTCTATTGTTAACAAGCGTTACTGCTTCCACATGTCTGATGACAGACCCTCAAATATTTTAAAAAAATTTATCAATTACGGTCGTTAAGAGAAAATGCCGATGCCTCAGTAAAAGGGATATTCACAGGAAGGCTGATGATGACGATAGTAATGATAATATGAATATTAATAGGACGATCTCCCAACTCCTGTGCAGTATCATCTGTACAAACAGATGTAAGACTAGTATAAGACTGGTATAAAAATCAGTAGATTTTGATCTAAAGAATGTGCAGGCTAATTGTTTGTAGCTGAGACCTCATTCGCCAATGTTAGTTGTTCTCTTAAAATGTTTTCCTGCTGAAAGTGCATGATACATTATTTCCTGTTATACCAGCATAAAACTTTAAGAAGAATTTGAATAATACTATAAAGAAGTATAGTGCTTAGTAATAATTACTCTAGAAATTTAAAATGTGTTTTCTGTGAAAATTCGCATTAGCATATGTGCAGCAACACTAAAACCTCGAACACAAATCAACCACAAAAAATATAATTAATTTGTAAAATTGTTTCAACGCCCTGGAATATACATGGTAATGGTAAAGTTGTTTCAGTTGTAAAGAGGGGATAAACGGTCGGCCTTACCTTTTGGCGAAAGTTGTATTTGTTATTTTATCGGTCTAGTTGGGCTAGCTCGCCGCGAGGGTCGCAGGGTTCCAGCTATGCTGAAAGAGAATAATAAAAAAAAATAGGAGAGGGCGCCAGGTCCTCGACTCAGATCTAATCCTTGTGCCGGACCGTACACAAGGTAAAGACAATTTCCAGCAGAACAAAGAAAAATAATCAAACCAACCACCAATGAAAATATCACAGCTTTATTGTTAAATGGTGGATATGTACTATAGTGCAAATACAAACACAATTATATACTAAATCGGGCAGGCGTTCAAATACATATACGTATCCATACGTTGTAACAATTATAAATTCAATGTAAATATATATGTCTAGGTAAATTACAACAAAGGCATGCAAAAAGAAGAGATGAAGTTTCGAGCCGAAAATAAATATTACCATGCAAATATTCGTAAAGCTAAATTTAGGCCGCGAAACGTTGGACAATACAAACACTCTAAAAAGAAACCCTGCAGGGTGTCGCGGAGACAATTAAAATAATGTAAATTGAGTAAGCACGATCCGCGGAGCGGGTTTAAAATTGCGCGTACACCGGCTCAGAGCAATGCAAGTCCACCTTGGCTAACGTTTTAACCCCGAAGGTTAGCCCTAAATGACGCTATATCTATATCCAAAATTTTCTAATGGGCGGAATCAACGTGCGTTTGCGTGGCCACACATGAACGACGGTGTCCATATTAAAAATGCATTAAAGTATAAGTAGGTATATTTACATGCTAATGAAAGCGAAGGCTTGGATTTGCCCCTTACTCGGTTAGCGGCGATCGGCAAATAATCACAATGCTCCCGTAGCGAGTTCACGCGACATTGCCACCGTGGTGTGTCTATCTTCACGCTGAACGTTTGACATGAAAATAGCGAAGCTTAAGGCGTCCGAGTTACTGTTTTGTGGTCCGAACTGTGTTATGCAAACGGGTGAGTAAAAGCGACGTCCAGATAGGACACAAGTGAAGCTCAAAGCCCTACAAGTTCTACTCTATAAATTTTATAGATAACGCAGAGGTCAGTGGGTGTGCCCACCGAAGAAACAACTACAGAGCAGTACACAGGTAAACCTTATGACCTCAATTTAGCAAGTAGCAGAGGGTAACCGCATATCATTGCGCGGCGGCCCTAACAGGAATAACACAATTACAAATATTAATAAGCTAACGATGCACGAAACCTACTATCGCACGATCCGTGCTGATGAAAACACACATGCCCTAAGTACTAACGGCATGAAACAGTATGATTCAATTATAAGTTACAATAGGCGCAATGCATATTAACTACAATAACGTCTTGCCTGCAGGAAAGTTCACCAGAACCTAACCTCTCCGTTTGCTCCCCTGTGATTGGACGTAGCTAACGAAGCAACGAGGACGGCCGCAGCTGCGGGATGCAGTGCCAGCTATGGAGGTCGCAAATGGCAAATGGGTGTAAAGCAGTTGCTCAATCTTCAGCGTAGCCCACAAGAGTTGCAAAATTCACAGGCGATGCGACCATCTTAGGGGCCCAGTGCATCGGACTGGATTCCAGCAGGGTGCAGTCGAACGGGGAAGGTCTACTCCAGACAGGAGGTATTTCAACCAGATGGGGAGTGTTTTAACTCCCACCGGAAATGGCTAAAAACGCACAGAACCCAAATGTATTCCCGATTAAGAAGAAACTGGCCTAGTCTTACCTCAAGCTGGGGGTGGAGCCGAAAGAAGCGTGCTAAAGTCGGTTCCAGGAGATCCGCCAAAAGCGAAAGGACGCAAGTAAGTAGCTAACCAATCATTACGAACGCCCACGATAACGCAGAAATGCTTCCAGATCCCTCAAACAATCTATTCGAAGAGGCGAGCCCTACCAAAGGGCTATGAAGCATTTAGCTGCAGAGGAAAACCTACTAGCACCACAGTTTAGCTTGAAAAGAAAGCCGAAGAATTCAAAAACCCAGCCTACAGGTCATATGATAACAAAATTTGGGCCAGAAGATGCCAAAAAAACCAGTCAGGCAAGTTTGACTGCAGGAAAAGATAACATTGCTCTAGCAACAAATGGAATAGTTTAAAATAATTGTAACACCGGTTGCATAGCGGCCGTGCCCAAATATTTGTAAAAATATAGCAAGAATAAACCTAATTTGCAAGATATGAGTAATTAAACGAGGGGTTGCTTACGAAACTGCATGATAATTATAGGAGAGTAATTAAAAATAAGATACAGCCAATTATACCCAGTTTAAAGCATGCAAAAATTCCAAAAAGCTACCTAATGAGACTCAAGGCTAAAAATTCAACTAGCAAAAGTTTACTAATACAAGGGTCGCTCCAAAAGTATCGTAACACAGTAGAACTTTCTACAATGATTGGTTTAGCACATCAATTTGAGAGGCAAGTTTTATAGTATTTGTAGTAGAATACTGCTCGAAGATATCAATCACATCCTTCTCCATACCTAAGTTTCGTATATTTCTTTAAATAAATTCCTGTTTCGAAGATAAAGATGAATGCTAGAAAAACCTTAAGTAGAACGTTGTTTCTATTGAGAAGCTAAGCTATAAATTTATAACAATGATTCGTTGACATTGCAAAAATGTTAAACATACTTAATACAATATTTGCAAGTCACAGTGGCAACACAAATGAAAGAAATTGAGCAATCAACAACGCATAGAACAGTTAATATATTTCCACGATCTTCATTTTTCTTTCTGATGTTATAAAAATGTAAAAAGTTGTAATTCCGAATGAAGCTGTCGAAAAGCTTTCTATTTATATAATGAAGTTAACTACATTTTATTTTTTGAGTAATTATCTCCAAACCGTTCAGAAAACTATTTAAATAAAGAGTTTATTAAATATTAAGCGGTGAGTGGATAGCCCAGTGCGCAAATGCTCGCCTCTTGGGCGGCCGGACGGGTTCGAATCCCCGCGATTCTACACTTTCAAAATCGTATACCTCCCGGTTTCCACACTAACACATGTAGTAGTCGTTAACTCCTAACAAGGGAACTCTTCCTCACTTTCGACGGGCAAGGCTAGCCACCTACCCGG
>CALNHX010009996.1:0-44293 GCA_940337035.1 Agriotes lineatus
GTCAATTTATGTACATAGAAAATGACAATTGCTAAGACTTCATATGCGGGTATGTAAATGGGCATAAACTTGAGTGCATCGCTAACTACTCCCTGGATACATACAGCTACCGATTATAGGCTCATCCAGTTCAGACTTTGGTGACTTGCTATTTGGATGTTTGCTTTGCCTAAAGAGTTCAGTTTATCGCTTTGAAGAGTACGATTCAGAATTTTATGTTTAATGGTGTTTTACGTAACAAAGACAATTTTGTGGTGATGAAGAGTGTAAATGACCCTGACTGCTTGAATTTCCACAGTTGCCAGCCCAAGATATAAAAGAGAAATTACAAGAACAATAGAATATTCATGTTTTCAAGAATATATTTGCTTCAACCATACAGAGAAAACATTGAAAATTGTGGCTCAAGTAAATGGAAACCAAGTGATGTTTCTCCTGGAATAATATTTTCTACAGTCAACCTCATTGAGTTGTAGGAGGTAATCTACACATTTTTTATGTTGCTTATAAACTGAGAAATAATTTATTGATATGGTATCTACACATATAGTATTACCAGGGTAGCACCAATAATTTCTGCAAACCAATAGATCAAGTGCACCATGGAAATCAAACTTGCCACGAAACAACTGTTTGTTTTCTAGTTTGACAGTTCAAATTTAGTTTTGATAATTGCAACAGTTATTATACAAGTTAACTTTGAAATAAGTGTTGTGCAGCAAAAATGAATTTAATGCGAGAAAATTTTAGTGCCATCTTTCACTATTCCCTATCTCCGAAAGAAAGCTTTGGACGACTTCGTGCTGCTTTGGTGACCAAGCGCCTTCGCATCAGAAGATTTTTTATTGCTGGTTTAATGAATTGAACAAGTTTCACACAGCGACGATTTTTGCGAAGGATCAATTTCAGCAGTTATCGAAACGAACAAAGAAGCTGTGCGAAGAATGATTCAGGAGGACAATATCGCATATAGAATTATTAGAATCACCTTGGGCATTGGCGTGACTGCAATAAACAAGATTTTACATAATCATTTGGGTGTAAGAGAAGTCTGTTGTGAGTGGATACCATACAGTTTAACAGAAGCACAAAAATAACAGCGTGTGGAATGTACAAGGAAACTCTTACAAGACATGATGAAGGTAGGTCTAATAGTTATTAAGGTACTAAGGGCATTATGAGTAAAATAAGAGCCCAAGATTGTTAGTGTACTAACCGAGGGCCTTTGGCCCGAGGTGTGTACAACAATCGCGGGCTCTTAGCTCATAATGCCCATAGTACCTTCAAGGTTGTATGTCCTACCAATTTTCTTACCTAATTCATATTCATATTCAATTCATATAATTACTACGATATGGTATTTAAGATTGATCTAGTTAGCTGATCTAAGTTAGATTTGTGACATTAGCTGCGCTGTCATTAATTTTCATTGTGGCAGTGGTGCATAATAAAGTTGTATCCATGGAAACAAATACTGTTAATTTTTCATAATAACCCTAGTGTTCTTATGAAGAAAATAATTGCCCTGGAGCGTTATTTTGTATCTAAGATACCTTAAAATAGAGTCATTAATTTCAATTAATGTACTGGTAGGACATAAAACAATTTACATCATAACTGGTGATGAAAAGTGGATAAATGCATTTGAACCTGAATCTAAGCGGCAGTTTGCACATGAATGTTTTAACACATCCTAACCCAGTTAAAGTGAAGCGATTTCGAAGTGTTGGTACGAAAATGATCGCTTGCTTCTTTTCAAAATCAGAACCTATTACAACTGTTATGCTTGAAAATAAACATTACTCAAAAAGCTTGTTTACGGCACCCATGGAGTGAGATCGTTTTGCATCATGACGATGCTGCAAGTCATACCGCACATCAAACAAAAGAATTTTTAGAGACTTCCGGGTTAAAATTTCTAAATCATTTCCGATACAGTCCTGATCTAGCACCTTCCACTTACTTTCTGTTTCCTCGATTATCAGATAAAATGCGTTGTGCGCAATTTGGTACTCCCAAAGATGCTGTGGAAGACTTCAATAACCTTGTTTCTCAAGTGACTCAAGAAGAGTGGAATTTATGTTTGAAAAAATGGTTTTATCGAATGCGTAAATGTATAGTTTAAGTACGAATATTTTAAAAAACACTAATAAAAACAAATTTTGATTTATTAGATTGCAAAATTTTACGATGCTCCCCTCGTATAACAGCGTCAGAGAACAAGCAAATAACTTTATGCAAAAAAGTTATGTATGTAAATTCATGTCTTGCTAGGTATACATAGGTATTGACGATGGTTGGTTGGGGAGCATGGCCCTCCCCAGCCAAAAATTACAGTTACGCCAATGAAATACAGAACACTAACCAACACGAATTTGGCTGTGGGTTCTGTGTTAAATGAACACTCGAAGTGAACATCGTTGGCTTTAAACCAATTAATGATAGAATACGTTACTTGCGAATTAGAATAAAATTTCAAAATCTATCTTTCTAGTACATGCACACACAGAAAGATGATAATGTAAAAGATACATTTTATAAGACATTGAAACGAGAACTGAGACTAACACCAGGTAATGATGTGAAAAATATTTTAGGAGATTGCTATGCAAAAATCGGAAGAGACGAAGTATATGCATCAATAATTAGAAAACATAGTTTACATCATGTAACAAACAACAATGGTGAGAGAACAATTGAATTTGAGGGGCTAATAATCTAATTGTACGAAGCACAACGTTTCCACAAGGGAACATGGCAATCACCGGATCGCAAACGATTAACCAAATACACCATGTGCTTGTAGATACCATATCATTCTCCTGTATATTGAATATAAGAACATGCAGAGGTGCTGCATCAAAATCGGATCATTACCGAGCAGAGTCAAAATTAGGGAACGGATTAATAAATCCAAACGAAGGGTAGGATGGAAAGCTCCAAACTATATGGTAGAGAAACTACAAGATGTATTAGGAAGGTACAAAACAAGGCGTGAAGATTTGCACAACTATTCCAACATACAACAAAAAGTACCAGATTTAGGAAACCGCACGAAATGTATATAAAATAAATGGAAACACATCAAAGTACTAGGAGTAGAAAAGAAGCCTGAAAGAAGTAATTGGTATAACGAGGAATGTAGAAAGCGATTAGAAAAAGAAAAAAGGTGCGAGAGAAACTTTTCCAAAGGACCACCAGAACGAAGGAAAAGAATACAACAAATTAAGAAGAGAAACTAAACACCTATATAGGCGCAAGAAAAGACAACTTAATAAACAACTAAACAAAATACAAGTATATGAAATCAGAGAAAGAAGAACTTTCTACAAATCCATATGTAAAGCAAATAATACATAGCAACCGAGATAAACAATGTGTGAAAGTGAAGATGGTACAATACTAGTAAATGAAATAGAAGTTATAGAAAAATGGAAATCGTAGTTTGAGCTGTTATTAAATGAAGCACAGAGAACTGAGCAAACAGATTACTAATTTAAATAGCTCTTGATCTGCTCCCAGTGTCGAGAACATTTTACTTTATTTTGATAAGAGTGCTAATGTCTGTTAATATTTTGAATATAGGAAAAATATAAATAACCAGAGAAGAAATATGTTCACTGATCGTAGCATATGAAGAGAATGAAAAGGTAAGAAAGGAAGAAAAAGAAGAGTTTTTTAAAGCACAAGAAATAGATGAAGCTAAAGACAGTTTAATTATTATGGGGGACCTGAACGGACGAGTTGGAAATCAGAACATAGGAAATGAAAACGTAATGGATAAAGAAAGGGAAAGCGTTAGAAACAACAACGGAGAGAGAATTATAGACATGTGTATAGAGAATGAATTAATAATTGCTAACACAAAGACATACGCAAGTACACTAGGGAGAAACGTAGCAGACAAGAAAGGTCAATAATAGACCACTTTTTAGTAAGGAAAGAAAAATGGAAAACAAAAAAAAAACGTAAAAGTGACAAGACAAGCTGAGATAGACAGTGACGACTATCTAGTATAACTGAGGATACTAATGAATATATTAGAAAAACCAGACAAAAAAAGAAAGACAATATAGGAAAAAATAAAAAGTTATAAGCTGCAGAACAATACATACAAAAAGGAATACCAAGATAGACTCAACAACAAACTTTGGAAACAAGAAGAAACGAACCTAGAAAGTAAATGGAAAGAATTCAAAGAAAATGTATTAACAGCAGCCGAGGAGAGCTGCGGAACAGCGAAAATATCAAATACAAATATAAAGAGAACAGAATGGTGGAGTAAAGAGCTACAAAATAGAGTACGAGAGAAAAAAGAGAAATGGAGAAGATACCTATTAACTCGGATAATAGAAAAAAGAATAAAAGGAAAAATAGACAATCGATTAGAGGAGACACAGTATGGATTCAGAAAAGAAATGAGCACACAGGATCCAACCTTTATATTACGTCAAGCGATAGAGAAGGCCATAAACAAACACACAGAAATACATATAGAATTTGTAGTCCTAAAAAAGACTTTCAAAACTCTAGAAAAAAAAAGAAATAGACATAATCAAAGCCATGTATGAAAAAATATTATAACATCGTAAGAACACAGAACGAGGAATTGTGAGAATTTGAAACCACAGAAGGTCTAAAACAGGGATACGTTCTGAGCCCGCTTTTGCTCTCAAGTGTGGTGTCTATAAAGGCAAAACAAAAAATGAAAACACTACACCTAGGTTTTTGGGAAATGCAACAAATCAAACTAACAGAACTATTATTTGCAGATGAAATGGCAATAATAGCAGATTCAGAAAAGAACCTACAGCATAATATGAACATACTAAAAGAGGAAATGAAGAAAATAAACATACAGAAAACAAAAACTATGATAATAACAACATCAGATAAAACACACCACATCACTCTAGACAGGCACAGTATTCAACAAGTGAAAAACTTCAAGTTCCTAGGAACTGTAAAAGAAGCAAAAGGCAAACAAGATAGTGAAGTGAATGATAAAATAAGAAAAGTTGGCAAATTATACAATGCACTAAAAACAATATTCTTTGGTAAAAGCGAACTATAATAGGAAGTTAAAACACAAGTGGTACAAAAAATAGTGACACCAGCGTTGATATACAGTATGGAAACATGGACACTTACAAACAGAAACAAAAGTCGAACAAACGCAACGGAAATGAAGTTCCTAAGAAAAATACAGGGAAAGACAAGGTGAGACAGAATTAGAAATGAACTCTTCATAGAACAATTAACCATAAAGTCAGCAACAATAAAATTCAAGAAAGACAACTAGGGCGGCTTGGGCATATAAATAGAATGACTGAAAAGAGACTCACACGAAGAGTGTACAAGGCGAAAGTACCGGGAAAGAACAGAAGGGGTAGACCAAGAAAAACCTGGCAAGAAGTGAAAAGAGCAGCATTCGATTTTATTAAGTTGTGAACATCTCACACAATTAGGTACTTCTGTCAAAATTTAACTCTTTGCTTGTTAACCACTGCTTTCGGCAATGGATTACGGTGTATACATAGTCACTGAATGATATCATGTTAAGTAAGCTAGCGCTACAGTTACTTTGTTGGATTTTGTGAAGGGGTACTCAATGAAAAAAATTTGAGAACCCCTGAGCTAGAGGAAGGCCAAGGGTACCATAGTGTGAATGTTCAAAAAGATGCTGAACTAATGCACACAAGGAATTGGAGAGCCGTAGCACTAAATAGGAATAAATGGAGGCGTCTGTTAAAGAAGGTCAAGGCTCAGTAATGGACTGTGGAGCCACTGGATAGATAGATAGAAGTTAACTGATGTTGATGAAGGGTTTTTTACGGTTATACACATTTTTAGGCTCCGTTTCCATTTGCCGGAAGTCTTTTGACTGGAATGCATTTCATGGGCTATCAAGATCGAGAACACTATGCTGATCGTGGGGACACCGGCCGTGGTAGTGAAAAAAATTATCAAATACTGCACCTAACCTAAACAGGCTAGAACGATTTCGTTATATGACACGCACCTTACAATCTCCGGCGAATAGCTTTCCGGTGAAATAATTATCCAGCGAAACAAATTCCGGCAAGTCAAAATCCGGCGAACAGGAAGGCCATGCATTTTTTACATTACACAAGCATTTATGTGCAAAGTACACTGTACTGAACCTAAATTCATATTTTTGTACAAAAAACATTGTGGTCAAATTTCAAAGTCAGAAGCTTGAAAAGTGGAACAACGTGCAACATAACGTGATAAGAGCCTTTGGCGAGACTGAAACCTACGCCTCTAGTTAGCCGCTCCTCGAATCAGAACGTAGGCATTTAAAAGTCTAGTGGAAATTAAAATCCCGCATACTGGTAACAACTTATCTCATAGGATGTTTTAGAAAAGATACTTTTCAGTCAAAGCTACGAAAGGTTCCTTTAGCCAAAATAATTTTGAATATACAATCTAGTTAGAGAATTTGTCCATGTATTTAATACAGTAGAACTCGGATATAGCAAACCCGTGATATAACAAACACTTGTTTATAACATACAAAGACGAAAGTCCCGACCAAAACTCTATGCTACAAATTTACAAGGACAAATTGACAAAGCGTTCGGTTATAACAAACTAAGCCACAAATTATTACCTCATTGACCATGCTGAATCAATAACATAACGATCAGTAATTCCCACAATTTTGTCTAGATACAAATTAGATACTTTTAAAATTAGATTTCTGCACACAGTGTATATGGAAACAATAATGTGAATACTACAATAAAATTTATTTAACAATTTAATACCGGAATTCCAAGCCATGGTGCTCGTCGAACAGTATTTACACTTGAAGAAAGCTTACAAATTATTAAACTAGAAAAAGTCAGATCAGTTTGAAATACAGTACTAACTCTATAATCCGGCACTTCACTTCTCTAGCCCTGCCAATCCAACGTTTTTATACAGGCAGCTACAAAGCGGGTAGCTCGGTAATTTCGAGCGTGAATTGGAGACAAACGACTGCTTGTCGCGGGGTCAATGACCGCTGTGCACGATGTATTTATTTTATCGGTCTAGGACGTTTAGGCGCGATTCTTTAGGCGCGCATCTTTAGGAGTGCACTTTTAGGCGCGAGCGCTTTAGACGCGTTGAAGAAAAATTAAAACCTTCATAAACAATATGTATTTGGCGCTTTTACGAGCCTTCTTCAGTGTTAAAGTTTTACAAATTTACGTATTTAGTTTACATTGTAACGATTATGAAAAATGAGTTATTTACATTTTGTATATGAGTAGTTTAACTTGGTGGAATTATACACACCATATAATTTCACTACGTTAAACTATCCATATACAAAAAGTAACTAATTGTTCATAATCGATAAAATGTAAATTCAATATGTAAATTTGTACAACTTTACACTGAACACTGAACACACTGAAGAAGGCTCGTAAAAAGATGAATATATATTGTTTATGACGGTTTGAATTTTTCTTCAACATTAATGGCTGCATAATTAAGTAACAAAAAATTTTAACATCAAGAATAATGTGAATTTCTTTCATGTGGCGCCTAACTGTCCCCGCGCCTAAAGTTGCGGCGCCTAAACGTCCAGGCGCCTAATAGCGTCCGCGTCTAAAAGCTTCGCGCCTAAAAGCTCGGGCCTAATAATGCGCGCCTAAATGTCCCTTTCCGTATTTTATTGTATACATACATATATGTACACAATAAAACATAGCCTCTGCTGTTTAAATGCGTCATTATTAGTGATTTCCAGTTCCGTTTAATTTATATAACAAACATTTTTCTCTCATTTAAACTTACACAAATAAATGTTAAAAGTGTTATATACAGCAAACATTTTTAATTCCCCGTCGAGTTTGCTATATCCGAGCCCTACTGGATTATTGCTATACTTGTGAAATAATATAAGATATTTTTTTGTTATATCTTCTCTAATTTTTATAGATTTCGTATTGTTATAAAGAGAAGTAAAAATGTTACATATAAGTAGGGATGTCGGCGGGTACCCGGGTACCCGGGCCGACCCGGGTAATAGTCGACCCGGGTATATTTTCAGGACCCGGGTACCCGACTAGTAAATTATATAATTTCCAGAAAGTCAGCCTTTTTCGGAGAAAATTATAAAAACTTAAAAACAATAGGAATAAGTTGTGGAAAAACATAACCATGCAGTAATAACAAGAATCACCCCATCCATACCACATAATGTTGTTTCTTGTTTCATATAAGGCAATAAATCCGCTTCACGGAAATATTCAACCCGTCAACAGTACCATTAATTCGCGTCAGTATGGGTGAAGTAAAATAAACATCCTCTGTGTGATGTTGATGCTGCTACCAATTTCGCACAAAAAGTCACGTACCTACTTGAATTTAATAGCACTTGGAAGTGTGAAAATATTTATTTGCAACCTACAAGATACAGAAACACAGATACTCCCTCAATACTGGACCTCATGCTGTGCAACGATGAGAATCTGATTAGCAACATTACCTATAATAGTCCCATTGGCAAAAGTGATCACTCAGTTCTGATCTGTACACTTCAGATATCAATTGCTGCTGGGAATGTAACAAACCTCAAACATTCGCAGCAACTTAACTTTAGAAAGGCAAATTATGAGCAGATAAATACCAGGTTCCTGGAAATTGGTGTGAACGATACCACTCAAGAGGATGATATACAGCGCAAATGGGGTTCCTTTTACGCATCCGCACTTAAAATAATATCAGATTGTGTACCGACATCAAGACCTCGTGGAAAGAAAGAGAGTGCTAAGCCGTGGATTAACAAAGACTTAATAAGGTTAATTGCAGAAAAAAACGAAAGTGGGACTCGTATCGTGCCAACCCTCACACTAATCTATATGAAGAATACAAGACACTAAGAAATAACATAACTGCTAAAATTCGGCAAGCGCGAGCTGATTATGAAAAGGGCATACTAGATAAGGGAACTCGTCACTTTTATAACTACATCGGGAAGCAGCTTAACTCAAGGCCAGCTTTGCCTAAAGTTCTCAAGTCCTCAAACGGAGCCACAATCACTGAGCCTGTAGCCATCGCAAACCTCTTTGCAGACCAGTTTCATAAAGCCTACATACAAGTCTCTACTGGAAACCTACCAAAAGTTACGCAACTCCCTAGAGTCGTAGACTCAATATCAAACGTAAATTTCACAGAGCAAGAAATTCAAAAGTTCTGCTGTCTCTGGATGACAAATCTGCACCTGGACCTGAAAATCTACCAGCAATCTTTCTCAAAAATTGTTCCGCATCTTTGACCCCAGTACTTTCACATATTATGACTTCATCAATTCAAAGCGGAGAGCTCCCAAAAACCTGGAAACATGCAATTGTTACTCCTATCTACAAAAAAGGAACTCGGTTAGATCCCATCAACTACCGTCCTATCAGTCTTACTTCTGTTGTCTGTAAATGTATGGAGAGAATTATCGTGAACAGCATGGTCCCTTTCTTGCTTGCAAGTAATGTAATTCCAGACGAACAGCATGGTTTTATACCAGGTAGATCAATCACAACGAATTTGCTAAGTTGTCTAAATATGTGGACTAGATGTATTGACCAGGGTGAACCCATTGATATAGTATATCTTGACTTCGAAAAAGCTTTTGATCGTGTTCCCCATGACCGACTTCTTCTGAAGCTAGAGCATCTTGGCATTCGAGGCCCTCTACTGGCATGGATAAAGTCATTTCTGACCAACAGAACCTACCAAGTAAAAATAGGAGAAACCTTATCAGACACTTACAACGTCATGAGTGGAGTGCCACAGGGCTCGGTTCTTGGTCCCCTACTTTTTGTTATCTATGTTGCAGACCTCAGACACTTAATTGTGTCCACAGTGAGTTTATTCGCAGATGATACGAAATTCTTTGCCAACCCATTAATCGAAAGTGACATCATTCAAGAAGACTTACAGAGAATCCTCAAGTGGACTAAAGAATGGCTACTAACGCTGAACAAAGAAAAATGTACAGTGCTTCACATGGGGAAAA
The DNA here is from genome assembly GCA_940337035.1 of Agriotes lineatus. Classification (NCBI taxonomy): domain Eukaryota; kingdom Metazoa; phylum Arthropoda; class Insecta; order Coleoptera; family Elateridae; genus Agriotes; species Agriotes lineatus. The sequence goes on from CALNHX010009996.1 coordinate 10,028, forward strand.
ACAACCCGCATCTTGCCTATAGGTTGGGAAATGAAGCAGTTAAAGACGTCACATCGCAAAAGGACTTAGGCATTGAGATAACATATAATCTGAAGTGGGAATCCCACATAACAAACATTGTTAAAAAAGCGAACTCACTACTATATTTGATACGTAGAGCATTCTCAGTACTAACTCCAGAATTGTTCAAAACAATTTACAAAACCTATGTTCGGCCCGTCCTCGAATTTGGCTTTGCGATATGGTCTCCCTATTTCGAAAAGGACATCACCTTACTGGAAAATGTACAGCGAAGAGCAACAAAACTCCCAGTCGGCCTCCACCATTTACCTTATGAAGAAAGGCTTAATAGGCTCAACCTAACGCCCCTGAAGTGTAGACGTGAACGTGGTGACCTAATTGAAACATACAAGATTCTAACTGGTCAGTACAATTGCAGTGGTTTAAGTGATATATTTACATTTAGTGAGAACCCTCAATTACGTGGACATAGTGCTAAGCTACGCAAGGACCGTTTCTCTCTTAACACGCGTAAATATTTCCTGACGAATCGTGTGGTGGACTCATGGAATCGACTTCCGCAAGAAATTGTGAGTGCTGAGACCCTGGACTCATTTAAAAACAAACTGGACAATTTTCTGCGACACAATCAGTAGCTATGTTATGTAAATATATATAATACTTGTTTTATTATTTTTTGTTTTTTTGTTTTTTTTTGTTTTATGCAGTGATATTAGAAACATCTATTACGTTTAGTTTAGACATGTACAACCAAACTCTTATACAGAGGTATAAACAGCTGATAGCTGTCTGCCTCCAATGTATAAATAAATAAATAACAGACGACTTGCAATTTGAATTGGTGAGTAGGTCCTATTTTAATTTAGTACACCTTAAAACTCGCGCCGTAAAAGAATGAAATTCTAGTTACCTCAGATGTTCAGATATACACTAACTTTTTTGTTATATATTTCGGGTACCCGGGTTCACCCGGGTACTGCTTTCGGGTACCCGGGTTTCATTTTAGACCGGGTACGACATCCCTACATATAAGTATAAGAGTCTAAATAAATTACAAAAATTACTTGCTACATCAAAACGTGAGTTGCAACTCTGTATCCCGAATCCGGGGCAAGTTGAGCATTGTAACGCCAGATGTTAATGTACTAAGCACCAGTCTCTACACCGCACGGTAAATGAGGTTAAAATAATACATACATACATGTAGTACTATAACAAGGAGCTCACGTTTCCGATTAATTTGGTATAGTGCGGAAGTTACTGAAAATAAAGTGTGCTATCAAGGTTATTTGCTACGTCACAAATCCTAGTGAATATTAAAGAAAGAAATCATTACCAAAATTTAAAGCAAAAACTTTAGCTTAGTGTGAGTTGAACAAGCAAGAAAAAAGCCAGACAAAATCTAAAAGAGCTATAACGGATCAGTGAATTTCATTTGTTTTACTTTACAAGTCTTACAGTTGACACAATTTATCAACTTGTAGATTGTGCAACAGCGAATTACATAATTAATGGATTTATACAAAACTTCCATTTACTATTTAATAGTATGCCCTTATGTCTAATAATACCTGAAACTTGTAGAGCTGGACCTTTTCCAAAATAAAAGAACATCGCAGCAGCAGCAATCGTACTGTAACTAAACAACAGATAGCCGGGATCCAATGCGAAGAGGTCGATAATATTAGAAACTCGAGTGAACTGGAATGCAGAGTATTGAGGAAAAAAGAAATCCCGTTTTTCATTCCCTTGTGTTTTGTCTTCTCGATCTTTAGTGCTGTCGAAGTATATTTGCATGTAGAGATTCAACCATCCAGTTGGCGTCATTGGATTCACATCCCACCCTAACGTCTGTAATTACGAAACACTATTAAAAGTCACTTGAGATATTGTTGGTACTTACATTTAACAAAACTATCTCGCAATCCAAAATGTCTTCATCGCCACAGGCTCCATCGCACACATAGGAAAATTCACTCAATTTCGGTGGATAGATCTCTTCTAATTTTGCTGCAATAAACAGCGCTGAAATTCCAATCAATTGTAGTTGATGTTTAGGAACAGTAGGCTTGATAGTGAGATATCGGTCAATATAATCGAGAGCTAAATAAAACGTTATTCTTCTTAGATGGTACACCTCACAAACTTCCATAATCCAATCAACTAAAATAGAGCGCATGCGTGGTAAAAAACTTGATGGATCTTCAAATAGACGGCAGTTTCTTGTACGGGAAGTTGCTTCTTCTTTATAGACCATAGTCTGCCACACTTCTGAGCTATTAGCCCATGTAAGAGGAGGTAATGGGGTTTCACGTGACCTAGGGGGGTCCCAAATATCGCCTGTTTCGCTAGATCTGGCTCTTTTGCGTATTTCGGAACAAGTTGTTTTATCTGAATGTGGAGTCTTTTGATCAAGAATTTGCTTGGAAGTGGATGGTTGAGGCTCAGTTTCGGCGCTGTCAACATTTAACGTATCACTTACTTCACTGACTTTCAAATACTTTCTTCTTAAACATACAAATTCTTTGCTCAACCATTTTAGTAGCATCTCCACCATATTTAAAACACCTAATGCCGCTTTTCCTGTGTATACATTTCTCTTGAGAAAAAGTTGCGTTGGCATCAAACTTCAAATCTTTATGTAGTAATGTAATTTTTATTCCATTTATTCTACAAAATGATTAAAATATGTGATATTGTATAAATGGAAAGAATATGAGATCTGAAAGAGCCAAAAAAAGCAATAACAAATTTTGGAAATGTCCTCATACCATCATATTACAGGGCTCGGAAAAACTACCACAGGTAAATATTAAAACTAGTGCTTTTGATGAATGAATAACAAAAACTAAAAGATTAATTTAGTGTATGTGTATTTGTTGTTTCACGAACATTCGTAGTTTACTACTAATCAAACATTGCATCCAATTACATACATGTATGCCACAATGATGTAGTTTTTCCGTTACAGTTCTTGACTTTAGAATACAGCATGAACCTTATGATTCCTTCGATTATTTCACGAAGAAAAGTTTATTCGAAACTTAGTCCCAAATAACTTAGTTGCTGAAATACGATGTGTTCAAGTTTTCAAGTCATAGTTTTCAGGTGGAATGAGAAATATCATGAGATCTTCAAAACAGCTTGATAAAAATAAGAGCTTTGTTGAAGTTATAGTTTTATTGTTTCTAAAAGTTTCATTTTCTAAAAGAATCAAGTTAAATTAATTATTCCGAAGAAATAACCCATTCATAACGCCCGTTTTTCTTTTATACTTTGTGTCACGATGTTAAACACTGTTCACATGGTAGTGCTACAAAACAATATTTATTTACGTAATGTGGCATAGAGGCTATAGGCATCATGTTCATTAACACTACAAATTACCCTAATTATAAATCTTATGTTTATGATTAATAACATAACTCAAATATTTGAAAATGTCATAGTATCAACCTTCATACTACAAAAAGTATAAAATGAATGTAAAAAAATTATGAATACAATAGAACTCGGATATAGTAAACTTGAAAGCAAATTTTAAACGTCCGTTATAAACATGCGTTTGCACCACAAATTAATGAATCTGAATAATTTTGTGCAAGGATACAAAAAATATTACAAATGAACAAGGTATAAGTAATGAGATTGCTAGTTGATCCTGCTTAAAACATATAAAACAATATCCAAGAAGTATTTCGACATAACGTGAGTTATATGTCAACATACGAGGGTTGATTGATAACTAAGGTCTCCAACAGCGCCGTGGTGCGAGTAGTGGAGATAGAAACAAGCATTCAGTAGCCTCGAGTGTCTAGTCTAAACGTGCAAACTTTCAGTTTCCTGTGTCGCGCCAATGTGTAATAGTGTCATTTATCCTGAGCTCGACTTCTGAGATGCGTACCAAGCAACGATCAGTAACAGAATTTTTAACGCTGGAAGGTTGCACGCCTATCAAAATTCACATGCGTTTGAAAGCTGTTTATGGCAATGTTTGTATGCATGAAGAATGTTCGCCAGTGGGTTCGACGTTCAGCCGCGAAACGACGAAGACAATGACAAACTTGAAATCCACGGTTGTTTCCAAAGTTGGAGGTATTGAAAGGTCACCATTTTTCGTCGGACACCGAACTTCAGGCTGCTGTGCGCAAGTGAATCAAGAGTAAACCAGAAAGTTTCTTCATGCTTGGAATGAGGAAACAGATATAGCGTTTGGAAAAATGTGCGACACTAAATGGTGATTATGTAGAAAAATAAAAATGTAGGTTTGAAGTACAATAAATTTACTTGAGTTTGACACTGGTTTCATTATTTCCGCTTGTCTCAAACATGTTTTATAGGATTTGAGACCTTAGTTATCAATTGACCCTCGTAATATAAGTTATAGAAAATAATAAATTATATAGGTAAGTTATGGACCAGCGATTAGGATTCGGAAAACCATCTCAAGAGCTGCCCGGAATTTAACAAATGCAGAAAACTAGTTCACATCCGGATAAAATTCAAAGAATCACCGACCGGTACGATATTTCCTTGGATTATTCAGCGATGAGGTAATCATTTATGACCCAGTTCGTTATAACCAAATGCTTTATTTTATCCTTGAAAATTCGTTAGTTATATCACGGTTTCGTTATATCAGAGTTCTACTGTAACTGTAAGTGGCCATCAACGCGTTAATTTAATCGTTTGTAATATTTTTGGTAACTTTTTTTGTGTAAATTCCGAAAGTGTTTTCGCAATTTAATTTGATGTTTCCCATCCGACATGAACACAGTGACTTGAAAACTTTAACATGACGTATTTTGAAAACTAAACCGTTAAGGGCTAAGGTTCGAATATACTTTTATTCACGAAATAATTCAAAGAACTACATCCTTAATTTTCAGAACCTACTTAAGGACCACCCTGTATAAGCAACCAAATTTTTCACAGCCAACTTTGAAAATTAAATTGCTTATGGTATTTTTATAAATGCTAAAATAAAGCTTTCTTTTAATTTAGGATTTTAGGCAGCACAAAAAAGTGCTGTGTATAGGAAAATATTACCTACAAAATTTTACTGATTATTTTTCTTTTACAAATAACGAGGGCAGCTTGGATATATTTTGGAAAATTAAATTTTGTGTAAATATCTATCCTGCTGTAGAATAATCAAAGTTAACTGCACTAACCTTTCAAAGATCCGTATCTTCACCATTTACCTGACCTCATTTATTGCAGCAGGAGATCTTTATATAAAAAACAAAAGAAAAAATAACTGGCTTGTATTTAAAAAGTGAAACATTTTCCACAACAATTTCCTACATTTATTATACTACATATTATTGATTAAAACTTGATGCCGCAGTTATGTTTTCACAGCATAGTGATGTTTGGCATATGGATGAAAACATCAGAACAAAATATAATATGAAATGTTAATAAAAAATACGTAAAGTTGGCCTTAAATAACAAAGTAACATATACAGAGTGTTTCACTTGAAGTGTGAACAGAAGGAAATAGCATGGGAAATATATATATGCAGATTCCTGCTTGTCGCTTGAATTGATAGGATTGATAGTGGTATCAATCGAAAGAGAAAAAAAATACGCTTAATTTGATACTACTTTACTTGAATTTGTTGCTTCTTTAAGATAGAAATAGCTTAAAAGCTGTAATATTTTGCATTTTATTCACAAAAAACAGACCAGCCATGATCATATTTGTTTATGCCAACATAAATGCCATTTTCTGTCAGTTATCAATTCATGTATTTAACTAATAACTATGAATAATAATGTTGAATATTTTAATGAAGGAGGGTATTTATTATCAAAACATTTTACAGTGGCGTCAGTTTACGCACAGTTCCTGATTTATTCTCGGTTAAATTTAATAATCGACCTATTCCATCTGTATCAACAATTCACAAGTTTGTGAAAAAATTTGAAACTACAGCATGTGTAGCAGCAGGTGATTCAAAAGGTAGTTTGAATATTGCAGTTTAAACAAATATTCAATCAACACATTAACATTACAGGCAAACTGAATAGAAGAACCAACAATGAGCTGGAAGAGAGAGTTTTGGGGTTGATAAATGCTGATCAAATAACCAGCATTAGATGTATTGCTCGAGAGTGCAACGTATCGACACGGTCAGTGCATAGGTTCTGAAGAAGCATGGTTATTGTCCCTACAAACTTCAGCGTCATCAAGAGATATTCTTAGTCGATGAAGAAAGCAGGCGCGTCTTCTGTGAAGTCATGCAGGAACGCTCAAACGACTTGCGATCAACCTGTTTTACAGATGAACGTTTACACTTAATAATGAACCAAATACGCAGACCACTCGATACTGGGCCCAAGAAAATCCTCGGATAGCTCTTGAAACAAGAACGCAGTTCCAGCAAAAAATTAATATTTGGGCTGATATTTTCAACAATAACATTATTGAACCGTTTGAAATAGTTGGAAATTTTAATCTGGATTCTTATTTAGAACTTTTAATCAATCAGATTGGCCCTACATTAGAAGTTGCACGTGAAAATCAGGAGATTTGGTTTCAGCATGATGGCTGTTCACCGCATTATGGTTTGAATGTGAGGGAATATCTAAGTGATAACTTTCCTAATTGCTGGATTGGCACTATTGACAGGGCCACCAAGATCTCGTCGATTATTAAATTTAATCGAGAATCACGAACTGTACATAAACTGATGCCACTGTAAAATATTTTGATAATAAATACCTTCTTGTCACTAGAATATTCAACATTATTATTCATAGTAATTAGTTAAATATGTTAATTGATAACTAATAGAAAATAACATTTATTTTGGCATAAACAAATTTGATCATGGCTGGTCTGTTTTTTGTGAATAAAAGGCAAAATATTTATTACAGCTTTTAAGCTATTTCTATCTTAAACAAGCAACAAATTCAAGTAAAGTAGTATCAAATTAAACACATTTTTTTCCCTTTCAATTGATACCACTATCAATCCTATCAATTCAGGTGGCAAGCAGGAACTGCATACATACGATTTCCCATGCTATTTCCCTATGTTCGCACCTTAAGTGAAACACTCGGTATGTAATGAAATGAGTAGTTATGTCTAGATAGTGACAAAGTGATGACAGTTAATATATTTTACAGCATGCAACGACACTGATTTATTATCCCTAGCCAACCCTTATGCATATTTTTATCTGAACATCTTGCATTTATATTAAAGAAATAGAGAATTGTAAGAAAATTACATAAATATATGGAAAACACATTGATGTTATGAAAGTTGTTAAACCCAAAACCTCATTTTCCCAAATGTTACACAAGATATAAAAAGCAAGAGGAAGAGGAACATCAACTAAAAATATGGTAGTAGCCTACATTTAACATCTATGGCGGGTGGTAGGCTGTTGGTGTGTTTTGCTACGAGTAAGAACATTAAAAGCAAAACACTACAACTAAAAGTAATAAGCTAAACAATTCAAAGTTATTTCCAATACCAGCAGTGGAGATTATGGAAATCAAATACACTGTGAGTGAGTGACAAAAGAGATAAGTAATGCATTGCAGATAGCAAAAGCTATAAAGAGACAGATGCCGATTAGACACAGCAATTATGGAAACCAATATAGAGGAACAATTGATATAATTGAAAAAGTTATAAAGTTATGCTACACTGAGGGTTGCAATCAGAAAATTGAAGAGGAGCAATGGCATGACTATGAATGTAAATCTGAAGTTGAAGAAAGAAAAGCCGTAAAACAGTATTAACAAAGATACAGAAGAAAGCTAGTACAATATCCGGAATAATGTGTAGATTTAAGATACAACACAATGAAGAAATGCCTGCTCTGATGAAATATTTGCAATAATCCAGTATTTAAAATTGAGAGTTGCACAGGACATAATGGCATAGAATTAGATCTAATTCAGTATGGTGACAGAAACTTGTAGTGTGGATTGAACACCACCGACTGGTCATGAACCACACTTAATGTAGTTAGTAAAAGGCTCTCAGCCTACAGTAAGAAGAAGAGTAGTAATGAATACAAGCTCACATCTATTATTCTCAAATATTAAGCAAGCGGATGACAGTAATGAAAGAGGAAAGCTATACTATGTGTTGGCCAAAACTAATGTCAACAGCAAGCTTTAGGCCCTGGACACACGCGGATTCCGTATGCGAGATACAGTATGCGGGATACAGAAGCTGTATCTGAGACGCAGCTTTCAGTCACTGGCGAGAACAGTCCAGTGTCTGTCGTGCTGTTATAGACCTAACATTGCTGTTCTTTGTTTCTGTCGAATTAGTCTGGATGTGCTGTATTCAAAGACAGGAATTCGGCCCTACTAAATTAATAAAATTTTAATTGTCAAATAATGTACGCCCCATGATCGTTGTATAGTAACGAACGCACTGATTATTCGATTTAAATACAAGGTGAAGAAAATCTGCTACGCCTATGATATGATATCGCGTGTTCTGGCTCGCAAAAGTATGCACGTCCAGGCCCTGGACACATGATTCTGTATGCGAGATTCCATATCCCAGATACAGAAAATACACGCGTTCAAATGGAGCTGTTCTATTCGGCTGCCGGCGACAAATTCTGTATCCGGATACCGATTTACCATTGGAGCATATGGAGCCGTTCAGACACTCCTACTTTTGCGAGCCAGAACACATGATTTCATATCATAGGCATAGCAGATTTTCTTCAACTTCTATTTAAATTGAATAAGCAGGGCGTTCCTTACTATACAACGATCAGAGCGTACATTATTTGACAATGAAAAATTTATTAGCTTAGTAGAGCCCAATCCCTGTCTTTAAATACAGCACATCCAGACTAATTCGACAGAAACAAAGAACAGCAATCCTAGGTCCATAACAGCACGGCACTGCAAGTGACTGAAGGCCCGCGTCTGAGACTCAGTTGCCGCGTCTGAACAGCCCGAGATTCTATATCTCGCATATGGAATCCCCGTGTGTTCAGGGCCTTAGAGACAGCAATCTTTAGAATTTTCAATCACGAAATCAGCGTATAATATAAACTTACAATAACAACAACAGTGATGACAGTTAATGAATTCTAAAGCTTGCTGTTGACATTACTTTTATTTTCCATGGCCAACGTGCCAAACAGAAAATAGTTAAGCCACTCCCCACAAATGCATGCGTGCCCAGAACCAGTTTCACACGCTACAAATTATTAAGGGCCTGCGAAGTTTCAAATAAGTAAGGATTCACATACGATCTTGCTTGTGGTACGAATTTTAAAAATACATACAACCAATAAAAAAATCCTATTCAAACGTTGCGTGCTTTTGTACTATTTCTGTTAGGTGAACAATGTTTACAAAAACTGAGTATAGCCGCCAAGCTGTCAAAACAGAGCACACAGTTAGTTCATAAACATTATCCACAGCTTTCAAAACACTTAGTGATTTCTGGTCACCAATTCTCCTTAATCAGATGTTGGAACAAATACTGCAAAAAGTAAACGTAAACAGAAGCGAGATAATTTATTAAAGATCCCATCGGTGTCTAGCCTATCAAACAATTGTGAGTGGAAGGAAAAATAAACTTCAAGGCGTGTGAAAAGATTGCAGCACAGGAAATTGAGCTGATTATTATCGAAATAAAAACTATAAACAAGGTAGAGGAAGTCGGCAAGTTTCTGATTGTTAGGACAAAATAATAAAGAAGCAAAGTTCAAAGAGTTTAAACCATACAAGTAATGCTGCCTGCTAACTAGAACAACCATGGCAGCAACATGAAAGCAAAACGCAAAAATTAATAAGGCTTAAATAAAAAACAAACTTAATACGTCTCTACCACTCATATATACATACAGAAAAATTAATGATAAAAGATAGAAAATTGCAAAGCCATAAATCCACAAACCTTAACTAACCATATCTAATTGCATTTTTAAAATATTTGAAACCAAATAACTGTAAATTGTGATACAATATAATTAGAAACAAATTATTCAAACTCAAAAACAATAAATATAAACTGCTCAGTCTTGTGCAACTGTTACCCTAACTTTAAATGTGTTATGCTTCTGCGCAATTCTTATCTGCAATCGAAGTGCATCAATATCACAAAAAGCTGTACTGTTAATATAGGTTTACTTACATGGAAGCACAATCTATCCTGTTTCTTTTATTATTTGCTAAATTAATACAAATTATGGTAGCATTTTTTTCCATATTATCTGTGACGTTACTGTAAACTATTTTCAATTACACTATATGTATTTTTTATTCATCTTGTAAACTTTGATTGAAAGACGATTCGTAAGTAATGGAGAGGACGCCATGGATTTAGATATGTTTTATTGGACTTTTCCACTGTCTCGAGTGTTTATCACACAACGTTTCAGGAGTTTCTGATCTACTCCCATCCTCAGGTGAATGAACTGTAATCACCTACACTAGTGTCTACCCCGGGGTTTGAACCCAAGACTGCTGATCGCTGTGATTACTAGTCTAACACTCTTACCACTAGGCCACCAGCGCAGTTACATATTTTAGTTATAAACTTATATATCTTACCGCTGTATGCGCAGTCGACTATTTTTGTAATTCTCTGCGTAGTAGTGGCATCCAAATGGGCTTTAGTTCTGTGCTAGCCTGGTTAATTGGTTCTACTGCCAGCACTATGTACGTAGCTTCTTTCCGACAAACTGAGAAGAATCGAAAACAGACTCAACATAAGAACTGCCTCCAAGTCCACAACAACTCTAAGAGACATGATGATGCATACCAAGCCTCAGAACGAAGATCAGAGTTCAAAGAACTGTATCTACAGCGTACCGCGTGAGTGTGGAAAACAATACATAGGGGAAACACAACGATCCCTACAAGTGAGATTATCGGAACACCGCAAAAATATTAGAAAGGGCAAAACCATCAAATCCAAAATCGCAGAACATGTCTGGAACGAAGACCACCACATACAATGGGCTAACGCATCAATTGTAGCTAAAGAGGAAAACAGGTTCCATAAGAAGCTGAAAGACGCAGAGAATTTCAAAAATAGTCTACTGCGCATACAGCGGTAAGATATACAGGGTGTTATGGAAATGAGTGCAAATATTTTAACCAGTGATGAAGCTCACCAAAATGAACAACTTTTTTATTTATCGTTTTTCATTTAATCTCATATTTTTTCAATAATCTGTCTCCCCTAAATTTGACGAGCCGCTTGGTAAGCAAATCAAAGTTAAAGGTGAACGACACAAGTACGAGGTCTGGCTATTAAATAACGAGACTGCGCGCGCAGAAGGCGTCCTAGAGGGGCAGGGGGGGGGAAACGAATGCAGCGTTGGATAGCTGGAAGTGTATACTATTCTGGTACAAAAACACGTTTTTGTCGCTGTAGTAGTATTTTTTTCTATAGGGGTTAGAAACGAACGTGTTTTTTTCTCGTGACGATAACAATGTGTGACGAAAAACACGAGCAACGGATCAATGTGAAATTTCTCGTTAAATTAAAAAAAACTCCAACTGAGTGCTATAAGTTGTTGAAAGAGGTCTATGATGAGAATTCTCTATCTCGTGCGCGTGTTTTCCAATGGTATAAACGTCTGAAGGCCGAGAGAGCACCGAAGATGACCAACGTCCAGGTCGACCTGTCTCTGTTTCAACTCCGCAAACAGTGACCAAAATCAATGAAATTGTGTGCGGAGATCGTCGTATGAGCATTCAGATGATTGCTGAGACTGTAAACGCCGATAAACTGTCAAAAAAATTTTAATGACAAATTGAACATGAAGAAAGTCTCTGCGAAGTTGGTCCCAAAAAATTTTACCCCTGACTAAAAGCTCGTCCGTCAACATATCTGCTCAGATTTTCTTGAGAGGTTATATGAAGAGCATGAATTGATGGAAAACATCATCACTTGCGATGAAACCTGGATATTCCAATACGATGTTGAAACTAAGCGACAATCCATGCACTGGAAAACTCCTGCATTGCCAAGAATGAAAAATGTAAAACCCTGCTAATCGTTTTTTCAACATCAACGGCATCATGATGACTGAATGGGTTCCACGGGGTCAAACTGTAAACCAAACTTACTATTTGAAAGTTTTGGCAACACTGCGAGAACAGTTCGTAAGAAACGGCCGAAGTTGTGGAAAAACAAGTCGTGGATTTTGCACCAGGACAATGCACCTGCCCATAAGGCCCTGTCTGTGAAGCGTTATTTAGCTGCTAGAGGCACCCCAGTGTTCTCGCCTGATTTAGCACCCTATGACTTTTTTCTGTTTCTGAAGATCAAGTCTGCCTTAAAAGGAACCCGGTTCGAGTTGATGGAAGAGGTGAAGCGAAAATCGGCGGAGCTCCTAAATGCTCTTACAAAAGAAGACTTCCAGCATTGCTTTGACCAATGGAAAAAACTAATGGAACGGTGTGTGGCGAGGGGAGGGAAGTACATTGAAGAGGAGCATTCGATTATAGAATAATTTTTAAAATAAATCTCTTTTTCATAAGCAGTCTTGTTATTTAATAGCCAGACTGCAAAGTTCTTGCACCAAAAACATGCGGTCAATAACTTACCTACCTCAATAACGTACGTTGGTAACCAGATGCGAACTAAAGGTTTTATCAGTACCTATGCAGTTTTTGTTGGTTTGTATATCAAAGAAATGTTTTTTGTGTTTTGTGCCATTAAATTAAAATTTATTCCAGAGGCGGGTATGCATTTTTAGAGTAAAATTGTTTTAAATTTTAACTCAGTTTTGAGGGCGTTTTCGAAAAAATTATAAATGGAGAAGTTGTTCAGTTTAGCAAGTTCTATTACGAGTAAAAATATTTGCACTCACTTCCATAACACCCTGTATATAAGTTTATAACTAAAATATATAACCACGCTGGTGGCCTAGTGGTAAGAGTGTCAAGACTAGTAATCACAGCGATCAGTTGTCCCGGGTTGAAACCCCAGGGTCGGCACTAGTGTACGTGATAAAAAACGTACAAAAAATCGGTCCTTCTCAGGACTAACCAGGAGTTCATTCACCTGAGGACAGGGACAGCTCAGAAACTCCCGAAACGTGTGATAAACACCCGAGACAGTGGAAAAAGTCCGATAAAACATATAATAGACCACTGTCAAAAAATTACATTCAGAGAACACATGAATTTAGAGAACTATTTTTTTTAAATTAAGGCTGCAAACCACAATTGCCTGTTGTGGTTCCATATTGTACTCCTTCAGTTTACAGACAATGACAAAGTCCTCAACAATTTCACCTACATTTTAGATTTAATCATATCTTTGAAACATCTTCGCTAAAAGTTAAGTGTTAAAAAGTAAAAAGAAGTTTATCCAAGCCCATATAACCAAGCCAATACCCACCCAATCCAATCCACTTTAGTTAAGATAACACAGCAACAAGTAAAGCTTCCACAAGCCATTTTAAAAATAAAAAACACAAAACCCAGTTACGCTATGTGATTCATCAAATTTTGGAAAAAAGTTAAAATTAAAATAATCATTATCAATTGACACACTTTACAAGTACATTTCCAAGATTTAGACAAGCTATAGAAATACTAACTACTTGCTATTGCTGCACTACAAGTCCTACAATGGAAGATGATGTACAGTACATGTCACGTCTTTCAAATATACGGGTGTAAGTCAAAAAGTCTTGTTTTTTATAATAGCAAAAACAGGCTTTTGTTACTTTTTCTACTATATTGATAGATAAATAAAACTACTTTGAATGTGATTGTGGTAATTACATGATACACAGCTAAAAATGTACATCTCACTAAAAAAAAAAAAATCAAATGAAATACTCTCACCTCTTGGGTGCCTCCCAGTCGTTCTCCGCCATGATGGTATCACATCCACCTCGCTCTGAAATTTTACAAGAAAACTTAATAATAGCAATAGATCAAATTACAAACACATGAAGTATAAAACAGTCATGAAAGTCGAGAGTTGTACAGAAAACTAATCTTAAAAGTATTCTTATTTAAATGGATATTCAAAAGCTATCTTAGATCCTGTAATGTGTTTCAATAGGGTAATTTTTGAAGTTCTTATTTTTGCATTTTTTGCACTGTCATAGACTATGCGATAAGAGACACGACTCTTCAAAACTGTATCTACGAGACGAGTTTTTTAAGTACCGTTTTTAAATATGGCCGCTGTAGCGCTGCGGTCACCGTTCCGCGCGGTGTAACTACATCTACTGGCTAGCCACAGATGTCATTACGGAAGCATTCGCTCGAGTTTACATTTTTTGTACATATTTAAAATGTCATATGCGCTGTCATTCGTTTCTTAAATGCAAGAGACGTGAAAGCGATGGAATGGTAAGAAAATAGGTTAGAGCATTTAAAGATAGTCCTATAAATGTGCATGATGAGGGACGAAGTGGGCGACCGTCCGTCATTAATGATGACCTGGTGCAGAGTCGATGAAAAAGTTCGAGAAAACAGACGCTCTACAATTTCATCATTATCTAATGAGTTTCCTCAAGTTTCAAGTGTTCTCTATAAAATTGTGGCAGAACGCTTAAATTATCGAAAGTTATGCTCAAGCTAGGTACCAAAAATGCTGACTGATTAGCAAACCAGGCAGCGGATTTCTATGAGGATGAAATTCAGAAGCTGGTGGTACGATACGATAAGTGCCTTAATTAACATAAGTGGAAATTAAATTAAAGTCCAGGCTTTCATGTAAAAATAAAATTGTTAAAATAAATGGTCCTTGTTTTTTTTTGATATCAAAACGGTACTTACTTTAAAAACACGCCTCGCATTTTAAATTTCAAGATATCGAAACTTAAAGTTGTGAAGGTGAAAAGATATTTGGGCGTTACCGTGATGCTACATAACTTGACATATTGCATGGCTATTGGGCTGCCACGAGGATGTGTTGAGTTAATAAAAATTGTTAATATTTTAAATATGTTTATCTTATTGTGCACAATCACGAAGCACAGCAACGCATATAATACTTGCGTAACAAACAGAATCTGCATGGAAACTAATAAAACGTTCCACAAGGCCATCGTTGCCAGTAGAGGTATTTTATGTCAACAGGGGCACGCACAGATTTGCTCTACGACAAAACTTTTTCTTAATGTACGAGTTCACAAAATATTGCAATTACTCAAGTATATGCCTCAACATTAACACACAAAGACGAAGACACAAATATTTTATGACGAAATAACAACAGTAATAGAAGAACACTCCTGTATACAGGGTGGATTAAAAATGGCACATTATCTTCAGGTAGAGCGATTGTTTGATTAATTCTGAGTCGAAAATCTTAATACTAAAATGATGAATTGGTCTTCATGAGCCCTCACAAGCGGTAGATAATTTTTTTTTTCAGTCAAAGTACCTTTTCTGTTTCAAATATGTGAAAGTATCGTCAAGCAAAGTTGTTCAAAATGTAAAATTATGGTCCTGTACAAAATTTCAGAAATATCGACGTACTATTATGAAACCATGTGCATTAGATGAAGTACTTTTGTGGTAACACGGTTTCATAAAAGTAGCCCGATACTTCTGAAACCTTACATGGGACAATTTTACATTTTGAATAACTTTCCTTGATGACATTTTGACGTATTTAGAACAAAAAAGGTACCTTACCTAAGAAAAGAGTATTTTTTATCTACCGCTCGTGAGAGCTTATGAAGACCAATCCAACATTTTAGTATTAAGATTTTCGACTCAGAATTAATCAAAGAATCGCTCTACCTGAAGATAATGCGCCATTTTGAATCCACCCTGTATATACACTCACGATCGGAGATGCTAAACTCGGTAAAATAAAAAAATTCAGGAAAATAATATTGTCCCGTTTGGATTGGGAAAAAGAAAGATAAGAGGACAAGAAGACGTAGATAAGTCTTGCCGGTTGCATGAAAAATGACGCAGACTATATACTAACATCTATACCATAAAATCGGTGGTCTCTTTCTTTGTATGTATCATTGCTCGCTATCTCCTCCGAAGATCTAAACCGATTAAATATTATGATAGCTTAAAATTTTGCAAATTTTTAGACTTAGATCGTAGGCTGGTTTTTATTTTAAAAAAAGTACGAAAGAGTAAAGTAAAATTAAATTATATTTAATTAAATCGTGTAATTAGCAAAGCGTAGCTCGAGTGACTCACTAGTCCAACAAAAAGATAGTGAAAGATGTAATAGTGCTAAACAAATTAGACACTGGTAGTGACTGCACAGTGGTACGAGCAAGAGTTGAAATTAATGTAAAGCTGGATAGAAGTACAATAGAAAGAAAACATACAGCAATAGACGACATAAAAGAAATGAATAGCAACAGGAACTGGAAAGAATCTTAGGGAAAGACAAAGACCTAATCTGAAGATAGAAATATACAACTAGGGTTTCCAGTTCCGGGATTCTACCACAGAAAACGAGTCCCGGGACCATGTCAACATGCATGCGTATACTCGATATCAGAGAATTAGGACGAGTATTCACCAGCGTCTGGCTTCTTGTACATTCTGCATTATTTGCGTTTTGCGTAGGCAGGAGAGGTATTGTTTTCGGTAGGTTAGAGTTAAACCTGAGTGTTTAAGCCACATTGCATATCTACTTCTATTTATGTATTTGTCTGTTCTTTTGTTGGATTTATATATATTTTACGCGTAGTCGTGTGCGTATGTAGTAACAGTAACGTAACTAAATTTGTAGACTTCTAAAGCTTTACAATTAGAATGAATTCCGTTTCGCAACCTACCTTCATTCTACATTAAAAAAAAATAACGATTTGAAGTCAATATGACAACAATTTTATATATTGAAGATAAACAATTGGCGAAATGTAAAGTTTGTTTCTATAAAATTATCATTATCAGAGGCAGCTTGACAAAAGGATTAAACAAGCACTTTGCAGTTCAAACAAAAGCAAAAGATGAAAAGCGACATTTTTAGTACCAGAAAAAAGCAATGAAGTTATAGACGAGTCCCAACTCAGATTATCAGCACAGAAATACTTTATTTAACTGAAAACACTTGTTTTTCTGTGGAAATTGCATTCGGAAATTTCAACTGAACACTATTTCTCTTTCGGGACCATTTTCGGGATCTTCAAGACTAGTCCCGGGACTTGAAATTTAGCTCGTAAGTCCCGAAAACACTTTTGATCCCGCGACTTGGAAACCCTATAGACAACCACAGAATAAAATATGTAAATAAGTATACAGAGCGGTGTATGAAATACGGCCAGAGCTGTAGGTTCGTTATTATTATTAATTAAATGGTTTAAAGCCCGCCATAACATGGCAGTCAACAATTTTTTTTTAATTCGAAATACCTCTGAGCAACAGTAGTCAACTTTTTCAAATAGCAATTATAATTTTTTTGTTTTTCGAACTCCATGGATTTTTCTGTATACAATGTGAGAATATCATATTTTTATCCATTCATATGAAAAAAAAAGTTTTTACACATCATGGTGGCATTAAATCACCCGTTAGATGCAATAAAGTAAGCTGAGTACAGCATGATGCTCAAAAATGAATGTCAAACCCATCAATCTTCAGCTGCTGAACATCTGCTGCACCCAAACTACTTGATTGCAGTTCATGGCTGATTTGATGCGATGTGTAAAAAACTCAATTTATTTTTTCTTCAATATAAATGAACAAAAATGTTATATTCTTACATTACTGTATTCAGAAAAATCTGGAGTCCGAAAACAGATAATAAAAAATGTACCTAAGTTGCCATTTATAAAAAAAGTTGACTACACTTAAGAGGTATTTCGACTTAAAAAATATTATTTACTGTCAGACTATAGCGAGCTTTGAACCATTTAATTTGGTGAATCGAAGAAAATAATGGTCCTACAGCTCTGGTGGTTTCTCATGCACGTTTCTATATACAATGTGTCCAAGATAAGTAGGGCCAGTATGGAGATCTTGCTAATAGTAAGAAATACAAATATGGTTAAATGAGAACAAAGTTGCGTAATTAAAGGAATAACAAAATAACGCCTAGAAATCCTTGATATTATTTTTCGTTTTGAGTTTTCTTAAAAAAAAATATTTATTGGATTTTTTATTATTTTTTTTCTGGCGCTATCATTCAAGTTAGAGTAAAGCTGGCAAAACTTCTTTATAGCAACATTTAATGTACTTAAAGATTACATCATCACATTTTTATCCGATGTTTCGTTTTCGAGGAACGACCATCAATTTCATTTTTTTTTAATACGGTCCGAATTTTCGGAAGTCAAACTTTAGAAGCCCTTTTATTCTGAATTCAAAAATTTATTACACATGGTATGATTATGTTTCGAGTCTTTTTGAACATCTAGAAATTTTTGAATATAGACCTGTGATCTAGAGCATTTCATACATTGTTTCAGCTTTTGTAATTTAAAGAAGTAATGAGCCAAACTAGATGTTTTTAATCCTTAATAATCACATATGGTCTTGGAATACATATAATTTTCAATAGTAATTCATTAATTTATAGATTTTTTTTCTTCTAAACATTAATTAAAATAAAAAGTCCAGCGTTACTTTTATTTAATTACAAAAAAATTATGTATGAAATAGTCTAAGATACAGATCCGTATCCAAACATTTCTTGACCATGGTAAAAAGTCTCAAAACGTAATTAAACCATAATGTGTGGTTTTTTATTATTTTTTTTCTGGCGCTATCATTCAAGTTAGAGTAAAGCTGGCAAAACTTCTTTATAGCAACATTTAATGTACTTAAAGATTACGTCATCACATTTTTATCCGATGTTTCGTTTTCGAGGAACGACCATCAATTTCATTTTTTTTTAATACGGTCCGAATTTTCGGAAGTCAAACTTTAGAAGCCCTTTTTATTCTGAATTCAAAAATTTATTACACGGTATGATTATGTTTAGAGTCTTTTTGAACATCTAGAAATTTTTGAATATGGACCTGTGATCTAGAGCATTTCATACATTGTTTCAGCTTTTGTAATTTAAAGAAGTAATGAGCCAAACTAGATGTTTTTAATCCTTAATAATCACATATGGTCTTGGAATACATATAATTTTCAATAGTAATTCATTAATTTATAGATTGTTTTTTTTTTCTAAACATTAATTAAAATAAAAAGTCCAGCGTTACTTTTATTTAATTACAAAAAAATTATGTATGAAATAGTCTAAGATACAGATCCGTATCCAAACATTTCTTGACCATGGTAAAAAGTCTCAAAACGTAATTAAACCATAATGTGTGGTACATGCTCAAATTTAGAATGCAATAAACTTTTAAAATTAAACATAATAAAATCAGAACCGCATTTAAAAAAATTCACTTAATGATGGACCGTAATCTTTAAGTACATTAAAAGTGGCTGTAAAGAAGTTTTGACAGTTTCTCTGTAACTTTAATATTAACGAAAAAAAATATAGAAGTCAAACTCCAAAAATTTGGCTTTTCTTAAATAACGCAAAAATAAAAAATCATGAAGGTTTTTAGGCATCATTTTGTTAGTCGTAATTACAAAACGTTTTTCCCATTTAATCAAATTTGTATCACTTACGATTAATGAGATCCCCATACTGGCCCTTCCTTATCTTGGACACACTGTACCAAGGCGGTATATATTGTTCCATGCCATTACACCGGGCCTATAAAGTGACCCTGGCCTACCACAATTTGGCAAAATGACTTCGCCAATCTTTAAACAAAAAATTACTAGTTTTAGTCACTAAATGAACACTGTGCACTGTCCCTGTCATTCTGATACATGCCAGTTGAAAAAAATCTTTAAAATCGTTGCTATTTACATCGCAGTGCATCACTTCACCGTAATATTCGATTTAAAAACAATAATTGTGACTCCATATAAAAGAATGATTTTTTCAAAGTAACTTGCCTGGAAGCAAATCTTGAATAGAAGTTCGAACAACTCAAGTACCAATGTCCTCCATACTTGAATAAATCCATAGCAATCATTTGCCAAGGACGTGATGGAAATTCCGTTGGAATTAGCGGTTCGTGTCGGTAAGGCTGGGCCTTGTTGCATTCCACACACTGTTTCACTAAAATTCAAGTCCTCGCACTCATTTACTCCCAGTAACGGTCTGTCAAGACCCTTCACAATGTAAATAGTGGACTGAATTTTTGACTTGCGATGGGACAGAATTGCAGTTAACATACCAACTGTATTTAACTTTCCGCCATCTGGTCCACTGAGTCGTCTGCTGGGTTCGTCTAGCTTGTTGAATCTCCTCTTCAAGTATTTTGAATAGTGAAAGTAAGGCATTACAGTCACGTCTGCCCCTGAATCCAACTTGAAGGAGATTGGAATTCTGCCGACAAAAATTTCCGCCGTCCACTGCTTGCTTGTTACTGCTTTGTCTGTCACAGTTCCAAAAAAATCGAATCAACTGAAATATCACTTGCTTCGATGATGAGGATCTGGAGCCAGATTTGAACACTTTTGCAAAATGACCTTGCTTTTTGCATGTGTTGCAGGTTGCTTGGAGGGCTGGACACTCGGTTTTTTTGTGTACTTTGCCTGCTCCACACCAGAAATACGTAGTTCCGGCTTTCTTTCTCCCTTGGAGGATGTGGACGCAGTGTTTAGCTTTGTGGAATTCTGATTTTGTTTTGGTGACTTTCTTTGACTCTCATTCTGTACACGACTCACAGTTTGCTGATTTTGGGTCTGGAGTTCATCCAGCTGCATTTTTACAGCCTCATGTTGATGTGCAGAAGTAGTGGCAGTGAGTAGCGTCAATTTAGCTTCAAGCTGAAGTTTCTCAGACAAGCGTCGATTGGCCACTCCCACAACAAAACTTTAAAAGTAGGCTGAGAAAAGATTAGTGAGAATAATGGGCGGTACAATGATGGAACAAGATTCGCCAGCAACGAGATAGTAGATATTAAAACAAGAGGTCACAGTGCGCTTTATCAAGGCTCAAAAATTGGGATGGTTTAGGCTTATACTGAGAATGTCGAGACCGAGAGAAATCAATACATTAACACCAACACATTGAAAATTGAGGAGTGGTCCTAGAATGAGATAATTAAATGAAATAATTGGTATTGCGAAAACAATCAGTTCGTTGTACCGGAGAAGAAACGCACAACACAGGTCCAGAATCCACAAAGGATTATAATGCCAGGTAACAACAAGATATCTCCAATTGTTGAAGTAAACTTGACACTTAAAAAAGGAAAATGGGAGCAGAGTCGTCGGGTAAACGCCCAGCTCAGGAACCAGGTGAACATGAATTAAAATCTGGCCATAGTAGCGATGTATTTAAACTCTTTAATTAACTTAGTTAAATTTTCTGAATTACTGGTAAAATTGAATAGTATTCAGATATTTGGATATTTGGCTACTAGTCAACTCTGTCGTGGGTACAACTGCTATCACCAAAGGACTTGCAATAACAATCAATACTTGGAAATAAAAATTATTCTGCAATATTGTATATTTCCTATTGAAGGTATTCGCTCCTTTTCATTTATAATTGCTTAGTGTTCTTACGGAATAATCTAGAACGCTATTATACAACAATGGATCAGATTAACGTTTCTGCACTAAGTAGGTAGCATAGGGACATATTTTCCATATTTGAAACACAGACGCTATATTAAATAGATTAGATATTACGTTTTTAAGCAACTTGCCTACCAGAACACCATGATTTCTTGTAAAAATTCTTTTTATGATTGTTGCGGCTATCTCGAACATATTTCATTTACTACATCTAAACGTTTTTTTTTTTGAGAAAATATGAAAATATTCTTTTTTACCATTAAGCCTTACCAAGAATTACCATAAACTATACTAGAATTAGTGTACTTTAATGTTACTATTACATGTAGATAAAAATGGTTTCTCATTTATATGTAATAAATTATAAATGGAAATGTTATCCTCACATACAGACATACTGTATTACCTTAAAGAACAAATAGAAGTACCAGAACTCCCTTATCAACATACCACAATGATGATATAATACCGCTAACTAGGGGGTCGTTAATTCTCGTTTTGGCGCCAACTAGTATAGAACAACTACATTTTCGGGGCTAGATTTCCAATTACTTCGGCTAAATGTTTTTGCATATATAAAAAATTAAATTCCGCATGAATACATTCGCATTTTCCACGGAAAACTTAGGAAAACTCTCCTAAAAGTTACAAAATAAAACCGCCCAGCACAGAGTTTTGGCCTGACTTTTTTGCTACTTCTTTGCGAATTACCAAATACCTTTAGACAAACTAAAAAGAGGATTTGAATAACCTATAGTTTTAAATATCGTATATTACCAAAAGGTGGTAAAAAATCCAGAAAAGGCCGATAGAAAAAGACGGGAAATGTTTGGAGGTTATGTTTGAAAAACCCGCAAACTGCTACTATTAAACGGCGAATTTCGCCCCTTTCGTGAAATTCTAATACACGCAAATTCTCCTCATCGATTGGAAACTATCGCAGGGTTATTATTTATAAATATAAAATTTTAAAGCAGTTTTTAAAGCGCCGAGTGTGCACCGACTTGGAGTCTTAGACTACGTTCTTGTGAAAATTCTGCTGTATTGGAAATAATTGTCTGGGTAAGTATTACTTACCTTTACAGGTTTTTAACTTTACAGCTTTTATTTACACAACACACAACACATTAATCACAACTTCCCAATTCAGATCCTGTACAACTTCTCGTACTGCCACCGTCTGGTGCTATTTATTTTTACAGCCCAATGCACACATTTATTTCACTACGCGCATGCGTCAATGGCAGACAGGGCCGTCTTTAAATAATTTCACAAAATGTTCGAACTTAAGATGATTGTTTAGTAACTTCAGATTTCGTTTCTAACAGGTCCAGAATTTTCAAAACCGCCTAAAGATAGACAACAAGCCATACTAAGTAATTTTTAAATGATTTCACACATTTATTTCACTACGCGCATGCGTCAATGGCAGACAGGGCCGTCTTTAAATAATTTCACAAAATGTTAGAACTGAAGGTGACTGTTTAGTAACTTCAGATTTCGTTTCTAACAAGTCCAGAATTTTCAAAACCGCCTAAAGATAGACAACAAGCCATACTAAGTAATTTTTAAATGATTTCACACATTTATTTCACTACGCGCATGCGTCAATGGCAGACAGGGCCGTCTTTAAATAATTTCACAAAATGTTAGAACTTGAGGTGACTGTTTAGTAACTTCAGATTTCGTTTCTAACAGGTCCAGAATTTTCAAAACCGCCTAAAGGTAGACAACAAGCCATACTAAGTAATTTTTAAATGATTTCGTTTACACGTCATAAACTTGCTATGTTATTGGTACTATGTAGAAGACACAAAATATGAATGGAGCCGAAGGATTATGACATAGGTGGTTCGTTAGGCGCTTATCGGTAAGACCATCAAAGCTCTATTTAAATTGCTGTATAATGACGTTCTGCAATGACTAATAGACTGCAGACTGATGGTTTATAAAATCTTGACGGAGTATTATCAGTTACTATTCGCTCTAAGCTCTCCTTATATTTTTCCTAGTGAAAATAAGTGAAGTGTGAGTGCAAAAATATGGGTTCTAAGTCGAAGAAAAAGTGCAAAAGAGAAGGCATTGATGGCATGCTGCACAGATTGCACTTAGAAATAGAACGGCACGGTAAGTTTAGAGATTATCATTTGTATTTTTTACTTTAGTACGGCAATTAAAAAAGATATAAAACATTATCCGTAGCACTAATTATCAGCAAATTATATACAGGGTGTCCCAGGAGTAAGACGAAATCTTTCTATATAAATACTACAGGTTGTCCACCTAGCGTGGAGTAGGGGGGATTGCATTTTTAATAATGAATTTATCGAAAAAAGTTATAAAAGAAAGTTACTACGGTTGGGAGAAGACATTTTTAATCAAGTAGCATTAATTGTGTGGAGTATGTTCGGCATATTTTGTTACGGGCAGGGCAGCGGTCGTAGGTGAGTCATTGTCCCGATTTTGAGTAATATCGTCCGCGCTGGCCGTTTAGCTCTTTCGTGACGTTTTGTATGAGCTGGCGTGGTGTCGCTAAAGTCAATTTGGCCTGTAACAAAGTAAGATTTTAATGAGTTTTTTAGATTGTATTAGTCTTAGCTAACTGAATAATCTCTAGGTCAGAAAACACCTATTTTGCTTTGACTTTAGCTAAAATTGTATTTTTCAATTTCTTAATATTTTTAAAAATTTTACATACCAAGATATAATTTTAAATTTTATTTTTTTAGGGAAAAACTAAAGATTTATAATTTAAAAAAAATGTAAAATGTTAATTACTTCTTCAATTTTTTTATTATTCACTTAAAAGTACTATGTTCGCACAATTTTTACATTTTTTGTGCAAGCTGCTTTTTAGGCGAAATATTTTTCAGTGATAATTAATATCTGTTCAAATGGATTCTAAAAACTCTAATCTAACCTGGTTAATGAATTATTGTTACAAAAATTCTGTAAATTTTCTTTTACAGTTGTCTACATGAAAATATTTTTTAGTACATGTAAACTGCATAAAGAAAAATTTCCTCATTTAGACAACAGTAGAAGAACATTTACAGGATTTTTTTAAACAATTTATTAACAGAAGTAGATTGGAGTTTTTAGAAGCAATTTAAATAGATATTAATTATGATTGAAAAATATTTCTCCTAAAAAGCGCCTTACATCAAAAAAGTAAAAATTATGCAAACATATAACTTTTCAGTAAATAATAAAAAATCTAAAGGAATAATTAACATTTTACATCATTTTTTGCAGTTATAAATTTTTAGTCTTTACTTAAAAAAATTTAATTTTAAAATTGTCTTGGTATGTAAAATTGTGATAAATAGTTAAAAAATTGAAAAATTAAACGTTATATAAAGTTAAAGAAAAGTAGGTGTTTTCTGGCCTTGAGATTGTTCAGTTAGCTAAGATTAACACACATGAAAACAATCTCATTGAAAACTTACTTTATTTCCAAAAAATAGCACTTTGTCGATAGTGACAACTTTGAAAAACGGTATTTTCTAAATAAGTAGAAATAACTCGGTATATATGATAAAAGCTAAATAAGTTTTTAGACAATCAAAAATAAAAATTTTTCCTATATGATGCCGACTTCGTGCCGGTCACTGTATATATAGTTTATTGGGTCAAAAATCTTTAAATAAAGGATTATAAGCTGGGGCCTTTTTTATAGATCGGACGGTATACCATATGGGATTTAATTATTAATTTTCACTACTTTATAGCAAAAATTCACAATTTTCAACTTCACTGAAATAGGAAAAAAACTCCACTTTTTCATAGTGCCATAGCCAACTATGAGTTCTATATAAAAAAATACAACTTTATGTTATACCTCAAATTTAGAACCTTTGTTAAAAAACTGACTACGCCACTGCATTTTTATCAAAAAAGTGCCTGAAGAACCTAAAAATTATTTTTTTTATTTACATAAATATGCGAGATATAACCACAAAATAAACTATTAAACTTTTTTTGAAAAAAGAGATTGAGGATGGGGGTCCATTTTTCCATATCTTTTATAGTCATCGAGGTTCCCTATTAAAAACATCAACATTTGCCTACCCTGTAGAATAGGTTAGGTCGCTATTTAACTTTTTTTTTAAGTTTTGAAAGGCCCGAGTAGAAAAAGTTGTAGATTGGTTTTGTATTTAAAGATATTTTTAAATTTTGTCTAAAAATTAAAAAGAAAGTAAAATCATAAAGCTAAGATGCTTCTGTTGAAACATGTTTTGTTATGGTTCCTTATTTATACACAAAAAATATTTTTGAATTTGTAATAGATGAGGAATGTCCAGTTACTAAGGTACGTTCGCTCGGCACACCGCCTGCGTTGATCCGATCAGGTTGAAACTTACACGCATTTTAGATGCACATATGTACTACATAGGTGGCTGTTGTCATTGGCTTAGGTTAAGTACAACATGCTCAGTGACAGCCGTAAAATGTCAATTCTGATCGAAACATATTCCAAGTTTGAATTGCGAGCGAGCCAGGCTTCAGAAAAACAATTGGGAAGTTATTGTCCATCTGCCCCACAGTCCAGACCTGACTCCTGATTTTCATTTGTTTGGGCTGTTGAAAACTCATTTGTCGGGTAAAAGGTTTGAAGACAACGACGAACTTCAAGATGAAGTAAGGCAGTTTTTAGAAATTTGGAGCGCACGTTTTACGAAGAGAGTATACAGAAGCTTGTGCCTCGCTGGGATAAGTTGTTTAACATTAGCGGTGATTATGTTGAAAAGTAGCTAACAGTTTGCGTTTTTACTTAGTTTATGTTTGATTTCTGTAAATAAACTAAGCTGTCTGTAATTTACAAATGTACCTTAGTAACCGGACATCCCTCGTATTTAACCCACTCGCTAGCCTCTCAAAACTAGTCTAAATTCATTTTTTTATGTTACACTAATAGTAAAGCAGTTTTTTGCTAATTTCTCACAATAATTATTACAAAAAATAACACAGAACTCACCATGAGGAGGGGGCTGCCATCGACTTCCACCCTTGCCCCTCCCCCATGAGGGCAATTAATAATTTTTTATCTCTACCACTTATTCCGAATTGGTATCAAAGTTTGGCATTATTTTTCTGGATGCTATTGCTGTATGTATCCAGCCATCCCTAGTCTTATCACTAAAAGCTGCCAATGATGATTCTGTCATTAATTTTCATTATTTTCTTGAATTCCAACTCTCTTCATGTAGAAGTGGATTCAAGGTGATCGAAATCAATATATTTTCAGGATGGCCATAGCCATTTTTTTTATTACTGGGCAAATTATAGCTTTTAATTCATCACGTAAATATCTTGAATAATAAATCAAATTCCAGGGCTGATCAGCCACGAATCAGATGAAGATTTGATAAATAAATTGCCAGACAACATGTCTCCCGTGAGATAGCTCACTACAGCAAATCGGAACTGAGGAGCCACCTGCCATTCTCAAGATTCTTACAGAATACATTCTGAATGCGTAGGTATGCAAAGGCTTGGTTTCTTGTCAAATCTTCACCTTTTGCACCTCTGGAAACTGATTCATTATTCAAGATATTTAAGTAATGAATTAAAAGCTGTAACTGACCCAGTAATCCACAGAAATGGCTTTTATGGGCATCCTCAAAATGAATTGGATTCAGAAATTTATGAAAAGCAAAGAATTCTGTGAGAAAATTTGAGGTTCCTACATTCAATTTTGATGTCGAATGGTACAGAGATTTGATGAACTGGTAAGAGTGCAAAGGTAGAGAGCCCCTTCTGACAAAACCCTTCTTCAATGATGATGTTAAAGATTTTATTAAAACTGATAATTTTCCAGAGAGGGACCTATGGAAACTACTTTGAAAGAGATGTTAAGTTAGTGATACAAGCATCATTGTCAGTCTGTGGTGATAAGAATAGAGATAGCTGGATACGTAGAACAACAGCATTCAGAAATATAATGCCAAAATTTGATACCAAATCGGAGTAGGTGGTCCAGACAAAAATTATTAAATGGCCACATGGAGGGGTGGCTGGGTGGGCAGGGGTAGAAGTCAATGGCAGCCTAATCCTTTTGGTGAGTTCTGGGTTACTTTGTGTAATAATTATTTTGCAAAATAAGCCAACAGCTGCTTTTCTACCAGCGCAACATAAAAACAATAATTTAGACCACCTTTGAGGGGCCGACAGCCGAACAAAGGTGTTTTAGTTTTATGATGTTTTAAAAATTTTTAGAGGCCAGGGAGGTTTCAAATATTAAAATTTTAAAAATGCAGCTTTTAAAATTATAATAGTTTCAACAGTAAATTTAAACATGCTAAATTACATACTTTTGTTCCGACACTTAATTCAACATTCATGTAGTGGTTGGAAACACATAAAATAGCTGTATTATGTAATCTGCATTGATTTTGAATAAAAGAATGGTCATTTATTATATCTTCTTAAACTTGGGACAGAAAAAATAACCATACAAAGGTTTTTATGCAATCTTCCAAGCACTTAAAAAATCGAAAAAGTGAAGTACCTACCTAGGGTTGTTTTTATTAGCTCACTATTTCGATTGTCTACTCTCTACTGTACAAGTAGTTACAAATAATAAAACAATAACTTAGAGTTCCTAACATTTGCATAACATGTAAAAACATAAACAGATCATTAGACAGTTTAAAATGAAAAACCATAAAAAGTAATAAATGTTAAAGGACGTGTTACTGTATATTGTTCTTGTAGATTTCATTGCGTTCCAAATACTTACTATTTTAAAAAAATCTGTAAAGGGCTCTACACAGAACTTCTCTCGCAGCGATTGTTGCACATTGCTGTCCGTCGTTGGTACTGTTTGCGTCAATTACTGCGCCTTTCTGTTCGCTCTGACTGTGGTGCTCAGCAATTGCTGCACATTTCCGTTCTTTTTACGATATTCTCAACATCTAATCCGCATGAAAAATATCGACTTCCTCTAACAAATAGTTTTTGAGCTATGCAGAACAGACTGAATTGAGAAAATATGTTTTTCGTGATCTATCATCATCATCATCATCACTGGCGCTACAGCCCTGTAAGGGCCTCGACCTTCTCAATCGTCTTGCGCCATTCCTGTCGATTTTGTGCTCTTGTCTACCAGTTGGGGGCACCGATAGTTCTTGCATCTTGTGTTACACCGTCAACCCACCTATGCCTTGGCCTGCCTCGTTTTCTACTCCCTACCGGTTCAGTACTGAACACTTTTTTTATAGGGTTCATATCATTAGCTCGGACCACATGTCCTGCCCAGCGCAATTGGTTCAGTTTGACAACCGTAACAATGTCTCTTCCATTGACTTTATTCTTGTACAGGTTATATAATTCAAAATTGTATCTGCACCTCCATGATCCATTTTCGTGTACCGGTCCAAAAATTTTACGTAGTACTTTCCGTTCAAAGATGTGTAGGGAGTTCTCATCCGCTTTGGAGATGGTCCACGTCTCCGATCTGTATGTTAACACAGGGATTATTAAGGTACCTACTGTATATTCCCAGTTTTGTTATTTGTGTAAGTCGTTTATTAGAGAGGTGCTTGGATAGGTCATGGTAGCATTTATTAGCAATTAATATAAGCAGTTTAATTCCCTTCGAGGCGTCATCAACTTGTGTGCCTAGATAGATGAATTTCCTGCCTATTTCAAAGTTGTTGTCGGTGACTAGGTTTTGTCCTACATGACCGGCTTTAGTTCGTGACGTTGTTAGCATGTACTTTGTCTTTGCTATATTTATTTGTAGTCCCATGTTTTCTGCTGCAGTTGATAGATCTGAAACAGTTTCTACAGAGTAACTTGTAGTTCTTGTTATTATATCGACATCGTCTGCGTATGCCAGAATCTGTGCCGACTTAGCAAAGATCGTTCCTCTGGTTTCAAGGTTTGCATACCTAATGATTTTTTTCAAGGCTATATTAAACTGCCGACGTGGTCTTACCCATGGTCATTTTAACTAGGCATATTAGTTTCTCTGGAACCCCTTGTTCGTTCATAGCTTCAAAGAGATTTGGCCTAAGTATATTGTCATATGCGGCTTTAAAATCAAAGAAGAGACGTTACATATCTATGTTAAATTTACTAGACTTTTTGAGGATTTGACGTAGGGCGAATATCTGGTTTATAGTTAAGGGTTTCGGTCTGATAATATATAGTTTTAAGTCGACGTTTTTTTAAAATATTAATTTTATGTGAAAAAACAGTAGCGTGGATTAAATAGTATTTATGCAATTTTCTATTAATATATCGTATGGAAAGTTGTTACTAATTTTGACATTGCAATAATTTATAAATAGAAAACACGATTAATCAGAACTAGGAGAATAAGATTTTGTCGGTTTTTGGATCTACATATAGGTATGATGAAAATTTATTTGCATCTAGTATGGCTATGGATTATTTCCTAATTTATGAGTGCAACTACGTTTATACTTAAATGTCAAACTCGACATTTGATTTTTAAGTGACTTATATAGTTTCATTCATAAATTAGAAACTATTCCATAGCCATAGTAGACGAAAATAATTTTTGATCATACTATACATTTTTACAACTTTTAATAATGTTTTCCCACATTACAAGTATCTGTGACGAAGAAGCTCATACCAAACCACTTGAAATTTAAATCAACAAGCCTCTTCAGCTTACTGCTAATCCCTGTTCACCGAACACAAATGTAGTTAAGCCAGCCCTTATAAAAGTGCGCACCATTTGAACAAAATTTTTTTATTTACCATATTTCTACAATTCGTAGGACAAGCAAACGCGTACATCGGTCAAGCTGCTCTTACTTATTTGAAACTTGGCACGCTCTAATTCATTTGCAGCGTGTGAAACTGGTTGTGGGCAAGCATAAATTTGTAGGGAATAGCTTAGCTATTTCTGGTGAACAGAGATTAGTAATGCTAGTATTTCGTACCGAATAGCCGGACTAATAAAAAAAAAGTATTGTCGGTGACATACTCTTAAAGAGTCTTGGAAGGACCAAAAACATGGAAAATAGCAAATGTATTATTCACGCTTCTAATGCGGACCGAGCCGTCATTGGGGACCCAATTCAAAATTTTTACATTCTGCAAAAGAAGATGTCCATTATAGCCAAGCTGCTGTCGCTAAGATCGGATATTAAGGAAAATAATGTCAGCTGTGATTTTGAGACAGCTGCTTTACAGAAATTAACTAACAAAGCAATTGCTTTTTTTACTCTGAAGAATTGGGACAACATTGCAAGAAACTAGAAGAAATTGAAAAGAACAGTAGTGCAAAGATGGCATAGGTACTAAAAGATGTAATTGATCAAATGGTTAATATAACAATTACTGATAACTCTGATACCCATCCTTTCGTCTTGCCTGAAGAAAGGAGTTTATCCAATGATGAAAGTTTAACTATTTTTTTTTCAATTTATTTTATTGAACAGAAAAGTACAATATTTCTTTAAGCTATTTGGTTGACATAGGAACTAGATAGGGCAGTTTCTTTTGGGCTTGATGAGGTTCTCCATTAAGATAATCTCTTACACCTTATTTCAGGTCCACTGGTCTTTTCTTCTTCAGTCTTCTTTGATCATCTTCTTGCAGGAGAGGTTGGAGGAGGGTGTTTGTATGTAATTCTAATCTTTGGTGATGTCTGTTACTTCGCTTTTTAATTAGTTCTTGAATAGTTGGTATATGGAGATCCTGGTTTGTCACATACCATGGGGCATCGATCATTACACGAAGAATGTTGGATTGTGCGCGCTGGATAATGGCAATGTTGGACTTGCTAGCGCATCCCCATAACTCTATAAAAATATAAATTTCTAGGTTTATTGTCAATCATTTGGAAGTGTGTATTTCAAAAACAACAAAAATTAAAACTTTATATTTTACTTCAAATAAAAATTAGGCAGTCAGCTAAAAATGGGCCATAATTGTGTAGTCATTGTAACGAAATAGTTGGCAAGGTGCAGTGGCGGATTACCACTAAAAAACAAACATGCTGCATAAGTTTTAATTGCCAATTTACCACTTTCCTAAACAAATAACAAATATAAAATAATCATAGGGCATGCTCGAAAATAAAATGCAACAAAAATATTATACCATCTTATTTAATATACAGTAAAACCTCTTTAACTCGAAGAGCCAGGTGAAGAAAAAAAACTCAGGTTATCGAATTTTGCATTTTTAAAATATGCCATAAATTTGTAATATATATTATGCACTTATTATAAAATAACAAACGATACATATTTATACGGATTATTTATAAATCTTTAAAAAATGCATTATGTAGGAAGTAGGTACTGTGGGGATCTAGTAGCCTTGTTTTAGTTGTTAAGGCTACGATCCAACAAAATATGTAAACAAGTTAATAAAAATATCTACAAGTAACACGTGTTTGACTTCAGTGTTTCATAGATAAAGGAATTACTTTCGTACTACTCTACAAAGTAATATACCTTAATATCTGGTGACCCACGGCAATTTCAAGCCGTAAATCCAAACCCCATCTAAAACAAAGGCGAACAACCATTGAAAACGTCGACCTGACTCCTGTCTAGCTGAGTCCCCAGCCACAATGAGAGCGAGCACTCATCAATGCCATTGACCTGAGACACCTACAACCCCCTGTACTGCTGAGTTATCTACTAGCCACACTAGTCAGATCATACACCTTCCGCTTTCTGCTGTGATCAGTACCAATAAGTCTATTGCAGCACTTCAAACAGGTAAGTCCGCTATCAATTATCAAATGGAACACAAATTTATTTTTTCAGCTTTTAATGCAACTGACATTCCATTATATTTTATCTTCAATGACCGTTATTTTACTCAGATTGGGGTAGTTCATGATGTTCAAAAGTTTAATTTGACAGTACTACAATTACCTGCCGATGTTATGCCAAAAATGCACAACTTCTTATTAAAACCACCCAACACACAATCTTTTAATGCACTGAAAACACGCTTAATGGCATGCTGACACCACAGACCCATCCAAACTGTCAACACTTCTCAATGCATCATTCGACAATGATCCTTTGGCTCTCTTTCGAAGTGCAAAGACTTTGCACCAAGTTAGAATTCCCTGAAAATGTAATGAGAGATTTATACATCCAGAAACTACCTTCTAATTTGAAATCCTTTGCATGTATGAATGACGACATGCCATTAAAACAGCTAGCTGATCAGCTTACCTAAATTAATAGTTTAACCAACACTGATGGACCAGTTCCAATACTTCCTATTGCAGCTCAACAACATGGTATTCAAATACCTAGTAATTTTTCACAAAGTGGCAAAAATACACATTTAACATTTCGTCCTACTAATGCGTCGACTTCACGGCAACCCCGTTTCTGTTACTATCATTCATGTTTCGCAGACAATGCGATTAAATGCAACAAACCATATTCTTTTCCAAAAAACGTTTGAAGCATGCACGTAGGCTTGCCCCTCCTACGCTTGCTACAAACAAGCACGGAGTTGATTTTCTTAACTTTTTGATACTATACATAAAATTAATTTTATTATTGACACTGGATCAACAATCTCAGTTTTCCCGAAGAATCTTTTATACAAAACTCCTTCCACAATTCATAAATAGGTTTATACTGCAAATTCAAGCTCAATAGCAATTGAGGGTATTATTAGAATAGAACTTCACTTCCCAATTTTCGCACAACCTGTTAAATAATCATTTTATGATGTTGATATATTGTTACCAATTCTTGGAATGGATTTTCTTAATTTCCTCAGTTTCAAAGAACACAAAATCCAAACTCAACAACATTCCCTGTCGCACAACTACAAGTCGGCAAATTCATTTACATTCGAATATAAACAAACATTGCCAACTTCTAACTAATTAATTTTTTTTACTTACATCGTTCATGTTCTCAGACATTGCCGCTTTGTTATAGCGAGTCTGTCGTTGAACCTACATATAGGCATTAACATGCAAACATACAATGCCACCTTGTCCTGACACAAATGTTGTCCCTTTTGCATACAGTTCACATGCATCCATAGCCTATCAGACACCACCGCCATTTTTTTGCAGGTCTGCACACATCTCTAGTTTTCCGCAACCTGCTTTCATTAATAGTGCACAATTGTGGCCTACACTGGTCGAGTACACGAACTACCAACTTCTACAACCTGCTACTGTTACTCACACGCACCCACATTCTCTGTTGACCGGATGCATGCAACGACTGCTTCCTCGGCCTGCTTTCAGTATTTATGCACATCGATGGCCTACGCTGGCCAGACACGTGTACTCACTACTTTTCCAACCCACTTTCCTGTCTTGTGCACATCCGTGACCTGTGCTGGCCGGACACGTGCACCACCAATTTCCGCAGCTTGCTATTGTTGCTGGCACACATCCTCGGCCTATGCTGACCGAATGCTTGCAGCCACCACTTCCGAAGCCTGCTTTCGGTGTTCATGCACATCCATAGCCTGCACTGGCCGGACACGTGCACCATCAACTTCCGCAGCCTGTTATTGTTACTCGCACGCATTCACGACCTATGTTGACCAGATGCGTGCAACGACCATTTTTGCGGCCTGCTTTCGTTGGTCGTGCACATCCATGGGCTATACTAGTCAAGTGTACGCAACAAACCATTCTTGGTTAGTCATCATTTGACTACTTCACATGCTATACATTCATTGTCTGTTGCTGATAAACCTGGATGCCTTCCTGATTTATCCAATATTACCCACAACCTTAACGCCGTTGCC